>OZ008368.1:13129563-13379786 GCA_963931995.1 Phaonia tiefii | reverse complement strand
AATTGAATTGAATTGAATTGAATTGAATTGAATTGAATTGAATTGAATTGAATTGAATTGAATTGAATTGAATTGAATTGAATTGAATTGAATTGAATTGAACTGAACTGCACTGAACTGAATTGAATTGAATTGAATTTAACAGAATTGAATTGAATTGAATTGGATTGAGTTTAATTGAATTAAATTGAATTGAATTGAATGGAATTGAATTGAATTGAATTGAATTGAATTGAATTGAATTGAATTGAATTGAATTGAATTGAATTGAATTGAATTGAATTGAATTGAATTGAATTGAATTGAATTGAATTGAATTGAATGGAATGGAATTGAATTGAATTGAATTGAATTAAATTGAATTGAATTGAATTGAATTGAATTGAATTGAATTGAATTGAATTGAACTGAATTGAATTGAATTGAATTGAATTGAATTGAATTGAATTGAATTGAATTGAATTGAATTGAAGTGAATTGAATTGAATTGAATTGAATTGAATTGAATTGAATTGAATTGAATTGAATTGAATTGAATTGAATTGAATTGAATTGAATTGAATTGAATTGAATTGAATTGAATTGAATTGAATTGAATTGAATTGAATTGAATTGAATTGAATTGAATTGAATTGAATTGAATTGAATTGAATTGAATTGAATTGAATTGAATTGAATTGAATTGAATTGAATTGAATTGAATTGAATGGAATTGAATTGAATTGAATTGAATTGAATTGAATTGAATTGAATTGAATTAAATTAAATTGAATTGAATTGAATTGAATTGAATTGAATTGAATTGAACTGAATTGAATTGAATTGAATTGAACTGAATTGAATTGAATTGAATTGAATTGAATTGAATTGAATTGAATTGAATTGAATTGAATTGAATTGAACTGAATTGAATTGAATTGAATTGAATTGAATTGAATTGGATTGAATTGAATTGAATTGAATTGAATTGAATTGAATTGAATTGAATTGAATTGAATTGAATTGAATTGAATTGAATTGAATTGAATTGAATTGAATTGAATTGAATTGAATTGAATTGAATTGAATTGAAATGAATTGATTTGATTTGAATTGAATTGAATTGAATTGAATCGAATCGAATTGAATTGAATTGAATTGAATTGAATTGAATTGAATTGAATTGAATTGAATTGAATTGAATTGAATTGAATTGCATTGAATTGAATTGAATTGAATTGAATTGAATTGAATTGAATTGAATTGAATTGAATTGAATTGAATTGAATTGAATTGAATTGAATTGAATTGAATTGAATTGAATTGAATTGAATTGAATTGAATTGAATTGAATTGAATTGAATTGAATTGAATTGAATTGAATTGAATTGAATTGAATTGAATTGAATTGAATTGAATTGAATTGAATTGAATTGAATTGAATTGAATTGAATTGAATTGAATGAATTGAATTGAATTGAATTGAATTGAATTGAATGAATTGAATTGAATTGAATTGAATTGAATTGAATTGATTGAATTGAATTGAATTGAATTGAATTGAATTGAATTGAATTGAATTGAATTGAATTGAATTGAATTGAATTGAATTGAATTGAATTGAATTGAATTGAATTGAATTGAATTGAATTGAATTGAATTGAATTGAATTGAATTGAATTGAATTGAATTGAATTGAATTGAATTGAATTGAATTGAATTGAATTGAATTGAATTGAATTGAATTGAATTGAATTGAATTGAATTGAATTGAATTGAATTGAATTGAATTGAATTGAATTGAATTGAATTGAATTGAATTGAATTGAATTGAATTGAATTGAATTGAATTGAATTGAATTGAATTGAATTGAATTGAATTGAATTGAATTGAATTGAATTGAATTGAATTGAATTGAATTGAATTGAATTGAATTGAATTGAATTGAATTGAATTGAATTGAATTGAATTGAATTGAATTGAATTGAATTGAATTGAATTGAATTGAATTGAATTGAATTGAATTGAATTGAATTGAATTGAATTGAATTGAATTGAATTGAATTGAATTGAATTGAATTGAATTGAATTGAATTGAATTGAATTGAATTGAATTGAATTGAATTGAATTGAATTGAATTGAATTGAATTGAATTGAATTGAATTGAATTGAATTGAATTGAATTGAATTGAATTGAATTGAATTGAATTGAATTGAATTGAATTGAATTGAATTGAATTGAATTGAATTGAATTGAATTGAATTGAATTGAATTGAATTGAATTGAATTGAATTGAATTGAATTGAATTGAATTGAATTGAATTGAATTGAATTGAATTGAATTGAATTGAATTGAATTGAATTGAATTGAATTGAATTGAATTGAATTGAATTGAATTGAATTGAATTGAATTGAATTGAATTGAATTGAATTGAATTGAATTGAATTGAATTGAATTGAATTGAATTGAATTGAATTGAATTGAATTGAATTGAATTGAATTGAATTGAATTGAATTGAATTGAATTGAATTGAATTGAATTGAATTGAATTGAATTGAATTGAATTGAATTGAATTGAATTGAATTGAATTGAATTGAATTGAATTGAATTGATTTTAATTAATTTGATTTGAATTGATTTGAATTGAGTTGAATTGAATTAAATTGCATTGAATTGAATTGAATTGGATTGAATTGAATTAAGTTGAATTGAATTGTATATAATTGTATTGCATTGAATTGAACGAAGTTGAATTTAATGGAATTGAATGAAATTGAATTGAATTGACTTGAGCAGTGAACAGAACTGAACTGAATTGAATTGAAATGAATTGAATTGAATTGAATTGAATTGAATTTAATTGATTTGGATTGAATTGAATTGAATTGAAGTGATTTGAATTGAATTGAATTGAATTGAATTGAGTTGAATTGAATTGAATTGAATTGAATTGAATTGAATGGAATTGAATTGAATTGAATTGAATTGAATTGAATTGAATTGAATTGAATTGAATTGAATTGAATTGAATTGAATTGAATTGAATTGAATTGAATTGAATTGAATTGAATTGAATTGAATTGAATTGAATTGAATTGAATTGAATTGAATTGAATTGAATTGAATTGAATTGAATTGAATTGAATTGAATTGAATTGAATTGAATTGAATTGAATTGAATTGAATTGAATTGAATTGAATTGAATTGAATTGAATTGAATTGAATTGAATTGAATTGAATTGAATTGAATTGAATTGAATTGAATTGAATTGAATTGAATTGAATTGAATTGAATTGAATTGAATTGAATTGAATTGAATTGAATTGAATTGAATTGAATTGAATTGAATTGAATTGAATTGAATTGAATTGAATTGAATTGAATTGAATTGAATTGAATTGAATTGAATTGAATTGAATTGAATTGAATTGAATTGAATTGAATTGAATTGAATTGAATTGAATTGAATTGAATTGAATTGAATTGAATTGAATTGAATTGAATTGAATTGAATTGAATTGAATTGAATTGAATTGAATTGAATTGAATTGAATTGAATTGAATTGAATTGAATTGAATTGAATTGAATTGAATTGAATTGAATTGAATTGAATTGAATTGAATTGAATTGAATTGAATTGAATTGAATTGAATTGAATTGAATTGAATTGAATTGAATTGAATTGAATTGAATTGAATTGAATTGAATTGAATTGAATTGAATTGAATTGAATTGAATTGAATTGAATTGAATTGAATTGAATTGAATTGAATTGAATTGAATTGAATTGAATTGAATTGAATTGAATTGAATTGAATTGAATTGAATTGAATTGAATTGAATTGAATTGAATTGAATTGAATTGAATTGAATTGAATTGAATTGAATTGAATTGAATTGAATTGAATTGAATTGAATTGAATTGAATTGAATTGAATTGAATTGAATTGAATTGAATTGATTTTAATTAATTGAATTGAATTAATTTGATTTGAATCGAATTGAATTAATTTGATTTGAATTGAATTGAATTGAATTGAACTGATTTGAATTGAGTTGAATAGAATTGAACTAAATTGAATAAAATTGAATTGAATTTATTCGAATTGAATTAATTTGAATTGAAGTAATTCGAATTGAATTGATTTTATTGATTTATTATTATAAAAAAATATTTCAATATCTTCCGTACCTCAGAAGTTATGAATCACATTTCACTCTACATTTTTCAAAATCAAAATTCTATTTATTCCACAGCTAAGACAATTTTCCAAATTAAATAAAAAAAATTGGGGCACATCAGCAGACTGTGCTTCACACTTGCACCAAATTTCATCAAAATCAAAACACCTTAGAAAATTTTCATAATCAGTTAACGAGATTTCCGTCCAATATAAAATAGAGAAGAAAGAAATATAATCAAAATGTATAATTACAATAAACACAATAGAAACAAAGTTAGTGTCAATTCTACCTTGATTAACCGTTCATGGAAATGGAAAGACAAGTTACTTCCTATTGTTACATGATATTTGGGAAATATACCTGGAGAGGGAGTAATGACCAAGGTTGTATATTTATGTACATATATATCCCACGGGATGTCACATGCTGATCTTGCAATTCCATTTCACGCACAGCATCGATGCTGCTGGCATAACAACCGATCTGAGATAACCTGAACGCAACAAAATGGTTTACCATTGAATCCGTGCAGGGATTGGGGTTAGCTAATGCCAACTAATGAGCCGAGCGCTTTCTAATTTAGAATTTAGAGGGCCTGTGCAGGGTTAAATTCTTAATAGTGTCACTCTCACTAAACGAGGTGACCGCCGTCGAAAGAAATGTAAGTAGGGATCGAACCCTCGCACACTACAATTGCAAAATCGTCGACCGCAGATTGTACCTGGCAACACCAAAAATTGTCTAAGCCAGAAATTTTAAATGGCAACCCTAAACAACTGGTTTTATATAACCAATCTGTTATAATTTTCGAAACCTTTTCGCTTATTTCTTATTTACATCTCGAGAATTGTTTACATCATTCGAACCTCACATTTGCCGCCAACCCATTTTGCACTCACTGTGTAATTGAACTTCAACACAACATGATATTTAAACGATAATGAACACAATTAGATATCAATATACTATTTCAATGCTTTCATAATCATAAATTTACACCTTTAAATCGTGACTTATCCATTCATTCATTTACACCACAATCGCTGCTACCACCACCAAGCAACCACCTCAACGACTGGTACAACCTCCGATCAACACAATCGATTTCTACGTTAGCGCTGCTCGATATCAGCGCAAATAAACAATAAACAATCCCACCACAAACTTCAAAAGTCAATACTTACAATTATGAAACTTAAGCTAAATTTATGGTTAATCTTCCATTTGTATAACGAAAATGATTAACATTAACTACGTACGATATCAGGCATAGTCGAAGCATCCATATCCATATCTAGTATATGGCCATTGTTAGTTATGCCCCCACCCACTGTGACTTATGACAGCCAACGAGTTTCTTTATATTTTAATGAAATTTTATGTGATTTTCAGTTTTTTTCTTCTTTCAAATTCCCGTACTCGTA
This sequence comes from Phaonia tiefii, assembly GCA_963931995.1. Lineage (NCBI taxonomy): Eukaryota > Metazoa > Arthropoda > Insecta > Diptera > Muscidae > Phaonia > Phaonia tiefii. The sequence goes on along the minus strand of OZ008368.1, from coordinate 13,374,188 downwards.
CCCGGTATCAATGGCACAAAATGTCATGCATTTTGAGATAATTTATTAACAGAACGATGATATGTTTAACGAGTCTATACACTAAACAGTTTCTGTGTTTAGCTGGCTGTTAAGGGGCGTAGGGGGAATGTCCATAAATATTGATTAACATTTAATAAAAGAAACAATAAAAAAAAGTTAATCTAAAATTTATGACTTTATTGACTCTTCACTTTACCTCGGTTTATCCGCCTCTGTTGAAATGAAAGTGAATGATTTGTTTTTTTTTTTATTTGTATTTTCCATTTTTCGCAAGAAAACAGGAATATTTTTTAAAAATCTTTCTAAGCACGTTCATAAATAATAAAAACGTCTGCACTTTGTGGTAAATCTAACACCATCGTTTAGCCCGTTCTCTACCGCGTCATTAATACCCCAGCTGTTGTGGTCACATGAAAAGTGGAATGTGATTTGGATTGATTAATAAAGTTCTATAGGAACAAAAGACTTCGCTCAAAACCATATAAAATTAAATTTTTCTCCATTACATCCTATTATCAGATTGGGGAGAGATTCTCAAATTCAGTCATCTATGAGCTTTCTACTCGGTTAATCCGATTCCGAACGGTTTTGCTTTGGGAGGCTTTTTAGCACAAATTACACGACTTAGTCGCCATCACTCACTAAGGGTCATGTTAGAGTATTAGGGAAATCATTGGACATGCCAAAATTTCATTTGCTGACAGCGAGTGGAATAGTGTAAACTTGAGGAAAACAATTTGCAGAAAATTGTTGTACTATCTATAAGATTTCGTAATTTTTGAAAGTTCTTCATCAAATGACGCGATCAGGGTCGCACAGGACTCGTATTTCGTGTTTAATGGGTTACCCTGGGTAGCCGTTTATCATTGTCGTGGGGAACGGCAAGCGATCGTTTACCCATTACCCAAAGAACATGGGGAAAATAATGGGTGGCTACCTACAGCGATGGGGAATACCCCATCACGATTACCCATTACCCACAGGATATGGGAAATATATTGGGTAGTTACATCACGATCACCCTTTACATATTCCGAAAAGGTAATAGGTGCCTGTCTTCAATTACTAAGTTTGTGGCCTGAATTTCTTTCATCCAAAAGTGGTGGACTTCTTGATGTTTAACATTATCCTTTAAGAGAATAGCCGATCCACTGTGAAATGTGTCAAGACAAAATTTCGAGTTTGGAATGCTAAAGTAGTTCTTGATGGTGAAATGAGTTTCGGATATGAAGTGAAATTTGATTAGTATTTAACAACAAGCGACAAGCTGCAAACACGCGATATATTTGCATCCAAACAAAAACAACGGACAGCTTTTTCGGCGTGTATGTACCAAATTTTAATCATGTCTGGAGGGAAATATCGAAGATATGGGGGTTTAATCAAAACATATCACTGTGTAATATAAGCAACAAATTTAAGAAATTTATTTATTTATTTATTTATTTCGTCTATGGATACAATTTTATCCTTACAGACTAGCATCTTAAAATCTAAAAATTATATAATAAAAATTACTTTAATAAATTATTTAAAATAATTTTAAAATGATGATGTGGCAAATTTAGATCTAATTGTTTAGAGTATTCATTAAATAATCTGAGGGCTTTAGTTAACGGTTCATTTAAAGCGTAATCGGTTCTATGTAAATCTATATGAAAAAATTTTACATTATTTCTAAGCCTTCTGGAAGGTACATTTATCTTTATAACTTCCAGTAAATCCTGACAATCAACAAATCCCCAAATAATCCCATGCAAAAAATTAATTGACAACACATTTCTTCTAACTTCTAAAGTTTTCATACCAATTAAGATACATTTATCCGGATATGATGGAATCAAGCTCGAATGAACTGGTGTAGAAAAATTCAAAAATGAAAGAGCAAATTTTATAAACTTTTTTGGAATTCTTTCTACACGATTAATGTGAACTTTCGCCGAAGGCGCCCATTTAAACGGAGCGTATTCCAACTTAGACCTTACAAACGCAATAAATAATGTGTTTTTGGTGTAATGGTCAAAGCATTTTTCACAATTACGACGAATAAACGCCAACATATTTCTAGCTGACCAAGAGATAACCCTATCCAAATCCTCTTGAAGATTAGAGATATCATTAAATGTTGAAATCTGTTTAAAAATTTTTAAATCATCAGCGTATAAAAGAAACTGGGAGTATTTAAAACAAGAAGTTATATCATTAACGAAAATATTAAATAAAAGAGGACCAAGAATACTACCTTGTGGTATTCCGGAAGAAGGGATGAAGGTATCAGAATGAAACCCATCAATAGATACAACGGAGCATCTGCCAGTTAAATAATAGCGAAGCCAGCTCAACATCTGCGAATGGAAGCCAATTTAGGAAAGCTTTAATAACAGAATATTATGCGGTACACGGTCAAATGCCTTAGCAAAATCTGTGTAAATAGTATCAACTTGCAATCCCCTTTCAAAAGACGATATACAAAATTGTGTGGATACAGCTAAATTATAAGTTGTAGATCTACCAGGCATAAATCCATGTTGGTTAATAGAAATAAACCGCTTCACACTGAAGAAAAGTTTATCATAAATAATATGCTCGAAAACTTTGGCTACATTAGTCAACTTAGAAATCGGTCTGTAATTGCAAACATTATTTTTATTACCAGATTTATGAACTGGTAAAACGGATGTGTATTTCCATCTTTGTATAAAATAACCTGACGCTAATGATTTATTAAAAATTATTTTTAGAGGCAAAATTAATGAGGAAGAACATTTTTTTAAGATAAATGCTGAGAGACCATCATTATCACAATTAAGAGAATTCGAAAGTTTGTTGATTCCATTTACTACATCTTCATCAGATATTTGCATTGATCCAAAATCAAGACAAGAATTGATATCATTTAAATCAAAATGATCAAGCGGGCCAGAGTCTATGTTAAAGTTAGATTGGAAATATAAAGCGAAGAGATTTAAGGGACTGTTAATTGTATTTGATGTTAAACTGTTGTAATTCATAACTAGTGGAATTAAAGAGCTTAAAGAGCTAACGTTTGAAATCTGGAAGCGATTTCTGATGGCAATAGTAAACATTAAAGTCAAAAATCAGTCATCACGATAAAATATTATGGACGTCATGGTGGTTTCCCAAAATATTTCGGAATGTGATGGATGGAATCGATCGATTTAAATCGAATACGATTTGACATAATAATGACGGTTTTTTTTTTGTACATAATGGACGTCAATTATTTTTTCTTATTTTCCTACCATTAAAAAATGTTTCTCTAAAAGAGCTGTTCCCAAATATTAGCAGATATGTCAATATTGTGGCCGTCGGTGGTGCAATGGTTAGTGTGCGTGCCTCTTGTACATGAGATTCTGGGTTCGAAATCTGCTCTGACCACCTTAAAATTTCTTTCGGCGGCGGTCACCTCGCATAGTGACGGCGACACTATCGAGTATATAGCCATGAAAAAGCTTCTCAAAATACCGTTCAGAATCGGTTTAAAACTGTAGGTCCCAATCAGTGAGTGAAAACTGGAAAGCGCACAGCTCAGTGATTGTAAGAAGCTCTCCCCTGTCCCTTCATGGGATGTAATGGGAAACCATTGACTTTTTTATGTTAATAAAATTCATCAAATTGTCAAATAATATTCGATTTTGACGAGTTCGATTTTCGCCACATGCCGGATTGTTAGCGACGACAAATGGTAAACGAGTTGATGTAGGAAACATGGGAGGTTCTAACATTCACTTTCTGTTCCATTTTCTGAATCTGTTTGATTTTGCCATGTGTGATGAAAAACCTTATATCTTCAAAACAACATTTGTTTTATTGCATTATCGCAATTCCCAAATCACGTAATTACAAATAATATCATTCCTTTTTAATTCCCTTTCAGACCGCCACTTCTGTCGTACCTATCCTCATTGCACTACCAAAGTAGTATATGGGCAACAGCTGTTTTGTATTTCATTTACATTCAAAGCCAACGTGGTCTTTTAATGGCTGTGCTTGTATGTCGATGTGAAGGCGTTAAATTACAAACTATTGTAAATCTCCCAGAACATTTTATTCTACTCATATACCATCATATACATATATAAGTACATAGAATCCAACACACACATACCCGCATTTCTTTCATATAATGCAGTCACCATTCCCATTCGCTGCTTTTCATGAAAAGAAAAACGTTTCAGTTTTTCTAAATTATGAACGCGCTACGTATGGTTGAGCTAAAATTTATGGCGCGCAAATTTAAATTTATAATCGTCTTTATGCCACATGCTAGTGTATTCAACTGTACGAGTTCGCCTGGGTACAGTACAATTTTTTGTACTGTAACACGTTCAGGTTCTGCAGTTCAGTTCACATTGTCGATACTTGGATGCGAGAAGAGAGCATGATATATAGAATTTTCCATATCATTCCAATGCATTGCAGTAAGTCGAAGTTGCTTTAGCTTGGTATGCCCCGCAGTGGTAATGTTCCTTAACGTGCTGTGGCGGCGCAAAACATTTCCAAGTAACTAGTTGGTGCTTGTGGAGCGTTACATCTGTTGGCTGACTCTAAAGATGGTGTTACTCTTGGAGCTTCATTGAATGCAAATATCATAAAATGCATATAAATTCGCACGATTATTATTATTATTGTTATTATTATTATTTCCATTATGCATTTTATATGAGTTCTTTGTTCTATGATGTAATTTTCCTTGAGGAGCTTATAAACTTCCACTGTTCGAGTTGTTGTTGTTTTTTAGCTTTTTGTTGAGTTCAAGAAAATTTAAAGTCAATAAATTATAGAGTTGTTTTGTCTAGCAAAAATTAAGTAATATATAAAGATTCGCATATCTGAAATCGATGACTACATTAAGACACATATCTAATCCGTCTGCCGCCAACATGTTGTAGTCAGTGTGCAAGATAGCAAGGTTATTACTTTGAGGATAAACTTAGAAAATAAACAACCCTTTATCTGAATCCGATACAGGCCTGAAGTGAGAGACACATGCTATCATGAGTCCGAATGGCATTGCATAACACATCTGAACAAAATGTAACAATATATCAATTGGCACAGTTTGAATGCTTCCTTTTTGACAGATCCTTATATTATACCCAGTGAGCTAATGGTGATTTCGTTTCTAAAAACTAATGTTGCCCTTGTATGAGGGGACATTTAACAAATGTTGTCATCGCCCTTTTAAAATTTTGCCTTTTTTAGTGTGAGAAACGAACATAGAAATGTTGCATTTTCTCACAACTGTATGCTTTTTTTGCATGTCTTTATTACTTCGCTCGTGAAAAAAAGGCAATTTTTAAAACTTCAGAGCTTTTTCGGGCCGGGAAGACATAGTCCGATTGAGCTAAGACTTTTGCATTTGTATTCTTTCACCTAATGGAGTAATTCAAAACGTGAGCACATAAAATTTTCACAAAAAAAAAATGTTGCCCTATTCACTAAAACCACCCTACTGGGCATACAACAATCAGAAATAAAAGCGATTGCATATTTTCATTCGACGCAACCAGCAACAAATATAGTTAGCTATCATTAGTATTTTGATCCGCGATGCAAAAAGTTTTGAACTTTTTTTATTGAAAATGTCTTTGGTAAATAGGGTCCGCTGAACTCAAATCAGTCGTCGGAATTTCGCTACCTCATATAGTTTCAGATGTCGAAAATGGCCAGTGAACGACCCGAAATTTTTGAAACGAAGTCCCTTATCGCACGTTCCGGAATGGGGGAAAAATAAAAAATTAAACAACTTTTTTTAAACAGTATTATGTTACAACCCAGTATTATCAACTGTATTGGGTATTTTTGCTTTGGTCTGTGTCTACGCTAACATATGTAGGGAAATTTCTTGTTTAATGGGAAGTTTTCTAGGTTTGTGTATAGACTAACATATTTTTTGGAAATTTCTTGTTTAATGGGAAGTTTTCTAGGTGGAGCCTGTAACCAATATTTAGTATATATTGTACTTTTGATCCCAATAAAAGGTAAATTTAGAAAAGCCAAGAAAGAAAGAAGAGAAAAGAAGTTAAAACATTTTCTTAAATAATTGCCTTGACTTAAAAAAAGTAAATGTTATCAAAAAAATTCCTGTTCATATTATTAAACTAAGTACCTTTGCTAAAAAAATGCAATTTGTTGTAAGAAAATTTACTTTTAAACAAAAAGTACCTTTCTTAAAAATTTTTTTTTTAAGTAAGTACCTTTTCTTGAAAAAGTACATTTTCATACAACAAATTGCCTTTTCTTGAGATAAGTCGGTACTCTTAAAAAATTACCTATTGTGGAAAAAATTACATATTCGAAAGAAAAATTGCCATTTCTTAAAAGAAAATCCTTTCTTCAAAAAAAATATCTTCTCTTAACAGAAATCCCTTTTCTTACAAAAATTCCTTTTCTTAAAAGTACTTTTTCTTAAAAATGTTATTTTCTTGTGTTAAGTAGCCTTTCTGAAAATAAGTACATTTTCTTAAAAAAATAACCTTTTCCTAAAACGAGTACCACTTGTTTAAAAAGTACCTGTTCTTCAAAACAGTAGTTCTTTGTAAAATATTCATACTCTTATAGCTTCAGACACTACTTATTAAAAATGGTACCTTTTCTTGAAAAAACATTAACTTTTAATAAAAGAAGTACCTGTCTTTAAAGAAAGGACCTTTCGGGAAAATATAATACATATTCCTACAAAAAGGACCTAAAAATATAATTTAAAAAAAATACATTGTATAAAAAAAATTGTTGCAAAAAAAAATTAAAAATTTATCGTTTTACAAAAAGTATCTTTTCTTAAAGATCCATTTAAATGATAGTATTTTCAACAGGCGTCTTGGAACTAACTAGTATATAATATATAGCGAAAGGAACTTCGTGCCAACCGGGTGTCGCCTGATACCTCATGTAATTTTTTTCCGACCTGAGGCATCTGGTACTTCAACCGAAACTTATTTGTGGCGTTTTTTTTTTTTTTTTTAAATACTTCTTTTAATGAGCCTTATTATCCTTTTATAAATTTGGGCTAAATACAAGGTTTTATTCAACACCCCACAGAACACATAAAGAGGAATGGGGTCATGAATGTAATTCCAACAAATTTTTCTACAGTACTGCATCATTGCGATTTGCTTATATCGCATAGAAAACGTCCTCATAGAAACAAAATGGGTTGAAAATAGCTATTCAATAACTCGAATAGTTGGTCAAAGTGGATCGAACAGTGGCTCGCTCGGCTGTGGAGTCTGGCCAAAATTGGACGACACCGACTCCAGCAGTTTTAAACTTACACGACTCCACTCCGACTCCAATATTAAAAAAATTCATTTTCTAAGGTATCATTTTCATTAACAATTAAATAATTAGAACTGCATGTACAGTGTGTTCATGTAAGAATTCACTTTTTCACTTTCAAAATAAAAACACGTATTTTTTGCGACAGTTGTGCTCTTTTTATTGAATTCTAAAAATTCTCCGCCAAATGGTCCCCACCGCTCCGATGACAGGCCATTTCTCTTTCCATGAAATTTTCCATGACTTTTTCACCGAGATGTGGGTCTATCTATTCGTATTTGAGCTCAGGAACTGTTTCTGATTTATTCACATGAACCGGAGATTTCACAAAACCCCAAAGAAAGAAATCGCACGGCGTCAAATCACATGCTCTTGGTGGCCAGTTGACATCAGAGTTTTTTGAGGTAATTTGTTCTGAAAATCGTTCTGCAATGAATCGATTGTTTCATGCGCGGTGTGGCAGGTGGCGCCGTCTTGCTGAAACCACATGTGGTCCAAATCCATGCCATCCAGCTGAGGCCACAAGAACTCCGTTATCATGTTCCTGTAACGAATGTGGTTCACAGACATTGCAATTTCGGCCTCATCTTCACAAAAGTAAGGCCCAATCACGCCGTCTGACCAAAATCCGCACCAGACAGTTGCTCGTTGTGGGTTCATTTGATTCTCATAGATTGGGTGTCAATTTTCTGAGCCCCAAATTCGACATTTTTGTATATTCACGAAGCCATTCAGATGGAAATGTGCTTCATCGGAGAAGATGAGTTTTGATTTTGAAAAATTGGCATTGATTTATATTTGCTCCATTGCCCATTGAACGAATTGCCGGCGCTTTCCATGGGTAAGCTAAATTTTATACGCATAAAGATGGAGGTCTTTTGTCCAAATTCGCTGCGTAGTGCTGCTGCTTGAAATTTGAAGTTGTTGAGATCGATGCTGAGTTGATGTTTTTGGGGTTTCGGCGACACTCTCGTTTACAGTACATATGTTTTCAATAGACCGGTACGTTGACGCACATGGGGCTGACTGTCCATCACGGACCCAGTTACTTGAAATTTTTTAACCACACACAGAGAAGATATTCGTTGTCACAAATATATTTTTACAGCCAACTAAAATTTGGCGGTTCCTTGGACTATCATCACATTATTCAGTTGTGATTACCAATAATTGTGTTCCGTATCAGTGTTGTGCATATTAATTGATATGTAATTCAGTTTTGTTTGCAAGAACTCAAATATTTAGCTGAAGCCACAGCAACAAGAATTATCTTGTAGTGGTGAAAAATCTATTTGTTCGATCAACGAAAAATGTAAAAACTAATTCGGTTGTATCAAGTAATATATTGGTATTTTAAAGAAGAATAAAATGTAAAAAATATAATTTGTAATAAATTTGTGTATTTTATATTTAAATGTAAACAAAATTCTTATTATTTATAACCGGGGTTCGTATTTCGTGCCCTTTTTGATCGAAATTATGAAAAAAATTCTATATCCCGAAATTAAAGACATCCATTGGTTAAAGTCTCTTATAGAGGTAACAAAGTTATTATTTTTGCGATTGGACGCACCGGTTCCGAGTTATACCCATTTTTTTATTTCAGCGATTTTTCTATTTTGATGATTTTTTGAACAAAATTTCTTGGATACGACTGGACCACTTTATGAAAAACCTTCAGAAACTCGTGAAAAAGAGTTTTTTTCGATTAGACGCTCCGTTTCCAAGATATAGGTGTAGGGGCGGTTTAGCGATTTTTGATTCCAGAAATTTTAGTTTTTTTTTAAATAAAACTGATGCCCTATTGAAGACATCCATAGGTGATAGCCTCCAAAGGAGGTAAACAATTTACTATTTTTGCGATTGGACTTACCGTTTCCGAGATATAGCCTTGTTTTTATTTTAGATACATCATTGGGCGAAATTTGCGAGAGGTTAGTGCAGTATTTTCAAGAATCGAAAAGGAATCAGCGAAGGTGGGTCTTGCTGTTAATGAGGGCAAGACAAAATTGATGGTGTCAATGACTAGAGAAACCTTTCGACGTGGTCCGCACTTGAACGTTGATAACCGATTTAATTTTTAAGTGGTAGATGAATTTATCTACCTTGGATCCGCCGTGAACAAGGACAATAACGTCAGCCTGGAGATAGATAGGAGAATTGTGCTTGCAAATAGATGCAGTTTAGGAACAAACGGACAAAAGTCCAGCTATATGAGACTCTCATTTTACGGGTCTTGACATATGGCTCCGAAACTTGGGTCATATCGCAAGCGGATGAAAAACACCTGGGAGTTATCGAGAGAAAAATTCTCCGTAAAATATATAGTCCTGTTAGAGAAAACGTCGTGTACCGACGTCGCTGGAACGCAGAGCTATATAATCTATATTCTGACGTGGACACAGCTAAACGAATCAAAGTGGGCCAATTGCGTTGGCTAGTCCATGTTATCAGAATGGACGGAGATGAGCCAGCGCGAAAAGTTTTTGATAACGTACCCGATGCAAGCAGGAAAAGAGGACGACCAAAACTCGGCTGGACAGACCAGGCAGAAAAATCCCACCGTATCCCTGGTGTTACCAACTGGCGAGAAAAGGCGAAGGATAGAGCCAGTTGGAAGAATATGTTGAAATTTGTTTAATTTGTTTGTTTAATTAATATGTGTAAGACGTCTGACCTCATGAGGTTGCAAAATAGTCAAAATAAAAAGTATTCTTCGCTGGCTGATATATATACACTTTAATGCTTTTTCCCAACTTTGTTTATCACTTTCTGTTTAAAATATTAGTTTTTCTGTAAAGTTCTCGTGTAACATTCCCAAATATATGTAGTTTCTCTTTAACATCAAAGCCTCTTGTGAAAAAACGAATACATAACTTTGTAACAAGTGTTTTTGTGACAGAAACTAAATTATGATTACAGTCACTAATATTTGAACACGAATTCTAATATTTTCCTTTTTATTAGTTGTATCCTCCATTTCAGATGAATTAGATTTTAGAAATACTCAAATTGGTTAATACAACTAAAGTTCGGTAGTAGCAACTTGTATTTAGTAAGACCTATTTTTAATTTATCAACAACATCGACAAATAATTCTGATGTCTGTCAATTATGAATTCAAATCAAATTATTAACTTTAGCATGGAATTTCAATGCCTGAATTGATTTCCAACTAAGATTTTCCCTGTGTGCACTCTCCGAATGCTTAATGTGTCAACTATCTTGACTGCAAATTCTTCGAAGTTTGCGAGCGATCGCAGAATAACTTTCCAAATTTTTGTAATAAGTTTTCACAATTATAATTGGTTGTTTTTTCTTAAATCTCTTCATTTTTAAAAATCGGAATAATCATATGTGACAGCTGCAAAATTTCAGTTTTGTCAGTTGCACCCAAAAAAAAAATACACTATTGGAAAAGGTGCAATCTTACTGAGACACCCCATATACATATGTAACGAAATAAAATATTAATTGCAATTTTTCTGAATTTCGAAAAATAATTTTAGAATTGCACTGCATATTTTCCGAATATCAAACGATGATTTCCGAATTACAATCGAAATGTTCCCCTTTTCAAATATAAATTATAAATTTCAATCTGTATTTTCTGAATTTCAATTGGATCGTTTCTTTATTTCAGTTGGAAGTTCCGAATTTCAATAGATATTTTCTGAATTACAATTACAAAAGTTGTAGTGATTTTAAAAAGCAAATTTAGTGTGCTCGTTTAGAATTATATTTGAATCATCAAATGACAAAAATATGAATAACATACTCCGGAAAATTTCTACTTTATAGAATACCTTGTCAGATGCAATTTAACTTAGCCTCGTTTTAAACAAAAAACTGCTTTGATTGCCATTAAATTTGTCTGTCATATGTGTTTGTATTAACTTTAATTTATAGGTGTTGTATCTTATCTCACATTGCACCTTGTAATTAATGCTTCAATTTCCTCTCCCTTCTGATTCTTATTTTCCATCTCATTAACTTATATGGAAATTATTTATAATTTAAAACATTATCATCATAAATCATATGATTATTTTATATTGATATTATAAGATTATTAATCGATTACCGATAAATTACAATTAACAGTGTCCACTTTTATTTCAATATTCGTTGTTATTAAGAAAAACGAGCAGTTCAAATGAAGTATTAATACAAATGTGAATATGAAATCGAATACGATTGCGAATTATTTAAATTAATGATAAAATTATATATAATTGTTGTTTAACCCACATAAATGCCCCACAATTAAATAAAAAATAAATAAATGGTTTCCCATTACATCCCATGAAGGGACCGGGGAGAACTTCTCACAATCACTGAGCTGTGCGCTTTCCAGTTTTCACTCACTGATTGGGACCTACAGTTTTACACCGATTCCGAACGGTATTTTGAGAAGCTTTTTCATGGCTGTATACTCGATAGTGTCGCCGTCACTAAGCGAGGTGACCGTCGTCGAAAGAAATTTTAAGGTGGTTGGAGCAGGAATCGAACCCAGAATCTCCTGTACAAGAGGCGCGCACACTACCCATTGCACCACCGACGGTCACAATTATTAATGATTATTAAACAGAAAATGTTAATTTAACGTTTCATAACTTGTGTTTTTTTTTTTTTTTGTTAAATAACATAACGCGTGAAGCAAGGAAACATGCAATTTCGCTTTAAAGAGGAAGTTGAATGTCCACAAACAAACCGGACCAAACACAAAAAAAAAAGATAAACCCTCTGAATACATTTATCCATTAACACCCGCAAAATACCAACTGAACCGCACTGTTAATAACATATTAAGTTTGGTATAAGTGTTAACATGCCAGTATAAATAACAGTATTAACCATAATGAAATTTTGTAAATTTCACTCATTAATAAAAATAAATATTATATTTCCTGTTTAAAAAGTTTATACTTTATCTACTTCGCCGTGATTATTTGCGTTTTATTTGGTCCATTGCAAATATCACAAATTTCTGTGTCAGATATTTGGTTGAGGGTTCGTTCGTTGGCTGGCGGCAGAACGCAGGAAACATGAAATGAAATGATTGTTATTAATGGCTTTTAAATGAATTTCATATACATATCATTTATTATAATTGTTATTGTTATTCAATACGGTTGTGTGTAGCCATACGTCTCCACATACACTGTCAGTTGAAATTGGGTGCATACTTAGGTTTGTGCGTGCAAAATTTGCCAGCCATCATTAATTATCATCTTTAGATGGGGGTTTGACAGATTTATGCATTGATGTATCATTAAATATTTTTCATGGTGAAATTCATTGATGTGTGAAAGTGGGACACATTTTTTTGTAGTTAATGGTAGATGTTGAAGTTGTGTTGGCTGAAGATTTTTGATGAAATCAAATGGAAACACAATGATTGAGAATTGGTAGTATGTATTTCAAAATGTCCATATGTAGAAGATAATATATTCTGAGGCGCACGAAGTTATTCACTCAAACATATAGTGAATATGTAGATTCAATTATTAGAACACAAAAATAATATCCTAAATGTAAATAAAATTTACCTTAAAAACAATGTCATGAGTTGGTAAAAGATTGAAATACACTGGCATGCACATGAATAGCTACAAGACTTTTGAAATTAATGTACATACAGGGTGATTCAGGAAGTTCCGGACAAATTTCTCCAACGTATTCCTTGGCTCATTTCATGAAGAAAAGTCCACTAGGACCATGTCCGAAAATGCAAGGATTGGCGGTCGAAGGGTAGTAGGGTAAAGTTGCTGACTTCTGAGCCAGTAGTCGGAAAGGTCTTTAAGAGCCCTTTCAGAATCAATAAAAAAAGTAGAAAAAAGTCAAATCGCCGAGATACAGAGATACGAAAAAAAAATTCACATAACCTAAATTTGCTCAGCCAGATGGCAGGTAACTTATGTTTTTTTCTGTTGAAAGATGGCCATTCCTCTTACGTTTCCAAAATGACCTAAACGAAGCCCAGTGGTCTTACCGTTCCAAAGTTATGACCATTTTACTGAAATGCAAAAATGTTTGTTATTGTTTTTGGAAGCGAAATAACAGCACACATATATTTGATTTTGTAAATTGACACGTTTAAGCTTTTATTTTATTGAAATTTTTGGCTGAAGAATCAAACACATAAGGATCTGACCACTGGCTCAGAAGTTAGCAACTTTACCCTACTACCTTCCGACCGCCAATCCGAAAATTTTGAACCCGCTGCCATTTCGCACCCTTGCATTTTCGGACTTTTCTTCATGAAATGAGCCAAAGAATACGCTGGATAAATTTGTCCGGAACTTCGTGAATCACCCTGTATTCAGGAATCATGTATATGTTTGCAAGCATTAATTCCATGAAGTGAAGATCTGCTGATAGCGAGAAAATCGGTAATTTCTATAACCTTTCCAAAATATATCAATATTACATAGTTCTGTTAATGTATTTACAGAGCTCTGCTAACATAATTGGTTTGTGTCTTTGCTAGTTAATTTTGAATTTATCGTCACACACATTGTATGTGTTCAATTTGATTGAATGCATTACCAATGGGTGATCCCTATGTCTACCACATTTTGTAGTGACTAACTACATTTTGTTGTTGTCGTTGTCCACAATTAAAGCATTCCGATCCTTAGGTTAGAGACGCCTTAGGTATATGAAATATATATAGCCCGAGAAATAAATCAGTGGGCCGATTGTAATTATGGTTTGTCACTATTAATCCAAGGGATTTCTCAGAGCGATTTATACAGAGCACAAACGAGCACTTGAAATGGAAGAACAACAATAAGATTTCTCTATAGGTTTCATCCAAGAATATTGTCTATCTAAAGCCATTGAGACGATCTTACTTACTTACCTACTTATTCTATCTGGAACAACCCCGGGGTGTTGCACTAACCCGCTCGATCTTTCTCCTTATCTCTTCAGTTGGTAAAACCAAGTGTACGAAGGGAGTAGTCAACTTGATCAATATAGCGGAGACTTGGTCGTCCTATTTTTCGAGTTCGGTTTCGAAAACCCTTCGTGCTGATTCGTCTTCATCCATTCTACTGACATGGCCTAGCCAGCATAATCTCGTTATTTTGATCCGCTTACTTATATCCTTGTCGGGATAAAACTCATACAGGTCATGGCTCATGGCCGCTACTAGCAGTTGGCCTTATAGCCTCACAACTTTTTCGGAGTATTTTTCTCTCGAACACTCGTAGAGATGTATCGCCAGCTTGCGATAAGACCCAGGATTCTGCGCCACAATGACAGACAGGTTCTCTGAGAGTTTGATATAGCTATACTTTTGTTACTCGAGAGAGGGCTTTATCTCTAAAGTACTTGCTTAGCCCAAAATACCATCTATTCGCAAGCACAATTCTCCGCTTGATCTCAAGGCTGACGTTGTTGTTTTTGTTTACGGCAGATCCGCGGTATATAAATTCGTCTACCACCTCGAAATTATAATGCTTTGGTCTAATCGCGTGGAGGCCCTGCTCGTTGAAACCATTAATTTCGTCTTGTGCTCATTTACTGTCAGACCCAGTCTTGCTGACTCCTCAATTCTCGAAAAACTCGTGAGAAACTGATCTTATTGTGCGCCCAATTATATCTATATCATGAGCATACGCGAACAGCATGTGACTCTTGCTGCTGATGGTTTTAATCATATTGACTGCAGCTTTTCTCATAATGATCTCCTTCAGATGTTAAAGAGTTCGCACGATAGGGTAACACCTTGCCTGAAGCATCGCTTAGTTTTAAAAGGTTCGGTAAGATCCTTGCCGACTTTCACTGCGGATTTGGTGTTCGTCAAGATCATCCTCCAATGGAGTACGAGTTTTGCAGGAATACCAATCTCAGACATTGCTTCGTACAGTTTCTTCCGTATAGGGCTATCGAGGGCCGCCTTATAATCGACAAATAGATGATATGTGTCGATTTATTTTTCGTGGATATTCTCTATGATTTGGCGTTGCGTGAAAATTGGTGAGTTGTCGATTTTCCAATCTTAAAGCCACACTGTCACAGTCCAATCAGATCGGTTTTAGTCTTTCGCACATTATACTTGACATAACCTTATATGCTGTGGATAAAAGGCTTATTCCATGGTAGTTGGCACAGAGACTCAGGTCACTTTTTTTTTTAAATATAGGGCATAGCGCGCTAAGGTTCCAATCGCCGGGTATGCGTTCATCTAACCAAATTTTGATAATGAGCCGATGCATGCGCCTTATCAGCTCATCGCCGCCAGACTTAAACAGCTCCACCGGTAATTTGTGGGCGCTTGCGGCTTTGTTGTTCTTGAGCCGGACAAAAACTGTTCTGACCTTGTCGTCGTCCAAATTGTGATCGATTGTCTCATCGTCATTTGAAATCCCAGTAGCGCGGAGAAATGATCTCTGCATCTTCGCAACATGCACTGCACAACTGTGATGAGATTTCTGTCCTTGTCTTTCCAGAAGTCTGTTTTTTAACTGTTTGGTAGAATCTTCGAGCTTCGTTCTTCCTGCTGTATATCTCAATTTTCTCACTCTCACGCTTTCTGCACTGCCGAGTCTTACTCACCACCTTTCTTTTTTACCTATACCGCTTAGCTGCAGCTCGCGTTACAATTGACTGAAGGACAGCCATACGTGCAGCTTTCCTTTCATCATTTGCTACGCGACACTCTTCATCGTTCCATGGTTTGTTGCGAAGCGGTTTTTCAGAACCAAGTACGGTTGTTACGGCAGTGTTTATGGAGTCAGAAATGGGTTTCCACTGGGATTCAGGGTTGTCTTCTGGAGGGGGTGGGTTCTGTGCCAAAAGTTGGGAGACCTTCCTGGAGTAGGCTATGAAATGAATGAGTGGCTTCCCATCACATCCCATGAAGGAATTGGGGGGGAGATTCTCATATCCAGTGAGCTGCTCGTGTTCTAGATTTAAACTCACTGATTGGGACCTACAGTTTTTATACCGATTCCGAACGGTATTTTGAGAAGCTTTTAAATGGCTTAATACTCGATAGTGTCGCCAAGACTATGCGAGGTGACCGCCGCTGAAAGAAATTGAAAGTGGCCGGAGCAAGGATCGAACCCAGGATCACATGTAACGGGTTTTTTAACAGAGACGCTACAAAGGTAAATCGATAGGGACAGCAAACGACGTCATATTTTTTTCCGCTCTTTTGACATTTCTCTTCAGTAAGGGTTGTCATTTCATCATGGAAAGATATACGAGCCAACAACGAGTCGAAATTATTAAAATTTACTACCGAAATTTGTAGTCAGTGGCCTTAACTTTAAGAGCGCTACGTCCAATTTATGGGCTTCGTCAATAAGCAAAATATGCGTTCTTGGTCAGACAGCAATCCACACGTAATCCATTAGTCATCATTGCATCCCGAAAAAATTACGGTTTGATGCGGTTTATGGGCCTGCGGCGTCATTGGGCCGTACTTCTTCCGTGATGATCTAGACTAGCAAATTACTGTCAATGCGAATCGCTACCGTTCAATGATAACCGAATATTTTTGGCCCCAATTAGATAATATGGACTTGGAGGACATGTGGTTGCAACAGGACGGCGCCACAAGCCACACAGCGAATGCCACAATCAATTTATTGGAAACCAAGTTTGGTGAACGTGTTATCTCACGAAATGGCCCAGTCGATTGGCCGCCTTGGTCGTGCGATTTGACGCCGTTAGATTATTTCCTGTGGAGCTACGTCAAGTCTATGGTCTATGCCAACAAGCCAGCGACGATTGATGAACTTCGTACGAATATCGAACGTGAAATTGCAGCAGTATCGGCCGATTTATGCTTGAAAACCGTCGAAAATTGGGTTCAGCGTCTGGACTTCTGCAAGCGTACCCGTGGTGGCCATGCAAAAGAAATCGAGTTTCATACATAATGGCGTCGAACGTACTTTCACAGAAATAAAGAATTTCGTTGGTATCTAAAACGGTTTTGTTTTATTTAAAAAAACTTTTGTAGCGCTCTTATTGAAAAACCATATACAAGAGGCGCGCACACTAACCATTGACCCACCCATTATTTTACCTCTGGTAATTGCAGCTTTTCCATGTCTAGCTTTCTCTGCGTCTGGTTTCGTACCATTTTCGCTTTACTTAATCTAGTGCAAGCCTTTGCTGCTACCAGATAGTGATCAGAATCGATGTTAGCTGCTCTGAATACTCTTACCTTAATTACACTGGATGAATGCATTCCACCAATTAGCACGCGTTCAATTTGGTTCTTCGTTATTTGATCAGGGGATACCCAAGTAGCCTTGTGGATGTCTTTATGCTGGAATCTTGTGCCACTAATTACCATGTTTTTGCTGCGGAAAAGTCAATCAGTCGCATACCGTTGTCCAAACTGTCAGCATGTTGACTGGAGTTTCTAATAGTTGGATGAAACACATTCACCCTGCCTACTTTAGCACTGAAATCTCCTAGTACCATCTTAATGTCATGACCAGGGCAGCGGTCATATGTTTGCTTTAGACGCCCATATTCTATGTCTTTGGCACCATCATCTTTCTCTTCTGTCGGGGCATGCACACAAATTAGGGAAATATAAAAATATTTCGCTTTTATGCGGATCACAGGATCACTCACAGGATTGAACCTAGAGACTAGATGTCGCAGTCTTTTGCCAACTACAAATTCGGCAAAAAAAATCATGTTTTTCTCATAGCAACTGTAGTATATGTCGTAGTTGTTTCTACTTGTGCAGTCATGTCCGGAATTGCCGGAATATATAAATCAGTAACCAGATTGTAATTGTGGTTTGAGACTATTAAACCTATGAGTTTCGCTCAGATCTAAGATGACCACATTGTAGGAACCCGCTTAACCTGCTTGAGTCCTCGTTTCTCCATTTTTCGGATAGAACTCTTATATTCTGTTAGCTGCCAAAAATAAAGTAAACAAATCCACACACTGAAAAATAATGGCCCCAGCAACATATTTTTCTCTCGAATCATATACATGTTAGCAACACTGCTTTCGTGAATTGAAGATCTGCTGCTTTTTTTGGAACGAAGTTCCTTATTGCACGTTGCGGGAAAAAATTTTAAACAACTGTTTTTAACTACTTTATTACAACTAATTATTATCAACTGTATTGGGTACTTTTCGTTTGGTTTAAATGGAAGTTTTCTAGGTGGAGCCTATGTATTACATATTGTAGTTTTGAACCCAATAAAAAGTAAAATTAGGAAAGCCAGAGTGCAAGACTGGCATATCCATGAAATACAAACCTGAGCATGGAATTACATTTGGTAGCACATTTACTCTTACATCGTACTTTTTGTTTGGTTTGTGTCAAGACTAACATATGGGGAGAAATTTCTTGTTTACTGGGAAATTTTCTATGTGGAGCCTGTTTATTACATATTGTAGTTTTGAACCGAATAAAAAGTAAATTTAGAAAAGCCAAAGTGATAGAAGTTTAAAAAATAAAATTTTCTTAAGTAAGTGCGTTTTTTTTAAAATAGAAAATATTTTCAAAAAAATACCTATTGATAGTACATACATTGTCCTTTTCTTAAAAAAATACCTTATCTTAAAGAAGTACTTTTGCTTAAAAAAGTAGATTTTCTTACAAAAAGTACTTTTTCTTAAAAAAATTATTTTTTTTTAAATAAGTAAATTTCTTAAAATAGTACATTACCTTACAACAAATTGCATTTTCTTAAAAAACTACCTTTTCTTTAAAGAGTACATTTTTGGTAAAAAAAACAACTCTTCTTGAGATAAGTACCTACCTTAAAATTGTACATGCTCTTTCGTAAAAAAAAGCTTTTCTTCAAAAAAAAAAATACCTTCTCTTAAAAAAATATATTTTCTTTCAAAAATTTCTTCTCTTAAAAGTACCTTTTCTTAGAAATAAAATAATACCTTTTCTTTTCTTTTCTTGAGATAAGTAGCCTTTCTGAAAATAAGTACATTTTCTTAAAAAAAATAACCTTTCCTAAAAAGAGTATAACTTCTTTAAAAAGTACATTTTCTTAAAAATCGTACTTCTAGTACATCGTACTTCTAGTACATTATCTTACAACAAATTGCATTTTCTTAAAAAACTACCTTTTCTTTAAAGAGTACATTTTTGGTAAAAAAAACAACTCTTCTTGAGATAAGTACCTACCTTAAAATTGTACATGCTCTTTCGTAAAAAAAGCTTTTCTTCAAAAAAAAAAATACCTTCTCTTAAAAAAATATATTTTCTTTCAAAAATTTCTTCTCTTAAAAGTACCTTTTCTTATGCTGCCCTCAGACGTACCAACAGTTGATTCAACCTGTCATAAGTTGAATCAACTGTTGGTACGTTTGAGGGCTAGTTGAAGTTAGTTGGTCGTCAGTTGAATGAAAAATCAAAATTTTTTGATAATTTGGTGAAGTTGAATCAACTGTTGGTACGTGTGAGGGCAAGCTGTTCAACTTCATTGTTTTTCTTCATTTTTTCTTGACGTTGATCAAGCAAACACATACGCTGTGAGCGTATGAAAGAAATAAATCGAAAGAAATAAATCAATAAATAAATAATAAGAAATAAATAAATAAATGATAAGAAATAAATAAATAAATAATAATAAATAAATAATAAGAAATAAATAATAATAAATAAATAATAAGAAATAAATAATAATAATAAATAAATAACCATTGAATGTTTCACCTGACATTCGCATATAATTTGTATAATTTTTGCCTGTCTTTCAATGTTTTTAAAAGTTTGTTTTTTTTTTAGTATTTTATTTTTCTGTAATTATTTATTCTTCTTCCTCTAAAATTACATCAATTCTTTGTAGCGCAAGTGCATCCGAATTCATGTTGACGCTTCAAAAATAATTTTTAAATGAAGTTGAATGAAAAGTTGATTCAAAAGTTGAAACGTGTGAGGAGAATGACCAACTTTCTTATTCAACTCAAACGTCAAAAGTTGAATCAACTGTTGGTACGTCTGAGGGCAGCATTAGAACTAAAATAATACCTTTTATTTTCTTTTCTTGAGATAAGTAGCCTTTCTGAAAATAAGTACATTTTCTTAAAAAAAATAACCTTTCCTAAAAAGAGTATAACTTCTTTAAAAAGTACATTTTCTTAAAAATCGTACTTCTTTGTAAAAAAAAAATTCATACTCTTTGGCTTTTTCGTACAGAAAGCACTTCTTATTAAAATGGTAGCTTTTCTTACGAAAAACATTGGCTTTTAATAAAAGAAGTACCTCTCTTTAAAAAATTACCTTTTCGGGAAAATATAATACATATTCGAACAAAAGGGACCCAAAAATATATATTTTTTTTATAATACATTCAGCAAATAAAAAAATTGCTTAAAATATTTTATCATTTTACAAAAAGTATCGTTTCTTAAAGATCCATTTAAATTACAGTATTTTTCATCAGGCGCCTTAGGCGTGTTGGAACTAACTAGTATATAATATATAGCGAAAGGATCTGCGTTCCAACCGGGTGTCTCCTGACAAAAAATAAATAAATGGTTTCCCATTACATCCCATGAAGGAATTGGGGAGAGCTTCTCACAATCAGTGAGCTGTGCGCGTTCTAGTTGTATGCTCACTGATTGGGACCTACACTTTAAACACCGGTTCCGAACGGTATTTTGAGAAGCTTTTTCATGGCTAAATACTCGATAGTGTCGCCGTGACTATGCGAGGTGACCGCTGTCGAAAGAAATTTTAAGGTGGTCAGAACAGGGATCGAACCCAGGATCTGAAGTACAAGAGGCGCGCACAGTACCCATTGCACCACCACTGACCACTGACCACTGTCTCCTGACACCTCATGTAATTTTTTCCTAAGGTGACAAACAACAGGGTTTTCAGCAGTTTTCAACAAACAAACCCACGGTTGGGTCACAAATACAAATATTATAACTTTTTAATCATTGTGCTACATACATGTTATATTGAATAGCAAACACAATGTGTTTGGACACAAGTATACTATATTTGCGTTAAGCTACAAGCACGTTATATTTGCATCCAAACATAAAAAAGACACGCTGATAAAGGGAAAAGTGGAAAATTCTACGCATACAGTGAACAAATCAAAGGGAACAATGGAAAAAAATAGATCATTATAATAATTTGAAATTTTTTGCAAACAATAAATTTTTCGCGGCAAATCGTTCTCAATTATAGAGCGAAGGAAAGGCAAACATGCAAAAAATGCTTGAGATAGAAGTGATTGAGAAATTTAATTTTATATATCTAATATTGAACATCTTTAATTTCTTTCTTGTTCTCTACAAAGTTTTGGGAAATTTTTCGTGTTGGGATTTTGGTTAATTGTTTGTTGGGCCATTTTTCTGTGGCCGATATTTCCTACAGCCACGACAAACTACTATTTTCTTCAAGAATATTTAATAATTATATATATCCCATGATATTTGACAATAAATTTCTTAAGTGTTAACGACTGTTAGGCCCCATGACTCAAATAAGTTATTAGCATTCAGGCAGTAGTTTTTCTTTTTGTAACAAATAATTTGTAACACGTTACATTTGTGACTGTCGTGGCTATAAGTCAAATCAATTTCAGTATTTGTGAATATACATATGTATTTGTCCCAGTACTGTGGGCATATTGGCGCTGTTAATATCGCAGCTTAGTTTGTGACGCTGTTGAGTAATGTCCAAACGTTTTGCTCTCTCGGTGGCTTTCTACACTCTGCTAGTTTGGTGTCATTCTTCTATTCGGTCGGTATCGGTTTGTGCTTATTCGCTTGCTCTATGCCCCATTTGACTCTGGGCTCGTTTTAATTTATTGCCACTTATTAATGAAATTGATCGTTAAATTTATGGCAGCGTTATTGCATTTTATAGCACACTTAAATTATACATATTTCTGTTTTTTTTTGCCTCTATTAGAGGTTTCACAAAAACACACACATAAATACAAACATTTCGAAATATATGTGTATAAAATTTGAATTACTATAATAATAATAATAACAACAACAACAACAACAATGGGCGCATATTCAATATAAATTTGCTCGAGTGTTGAATATTGACTAGGAATGTTGTTGGCATTATTGTTGGTTCTACTATAAAAGCTTTTTGCTTTGTGGTATGTGATAATTTATGACACACATTTGGTTATTTGCGTTTTTGAAATTTTTTGATTTTTCTTCTTAATTATTATTCCGCCCCTTAAATGATGAACAGTGGTGGCAAATTATAGAGTGTGACTTTATTAACACTGCGAGACAAAATTGTAGGCTCTTGTCGTCTTTGGTGTTACAACCATCATATAATTTGGAGTAATTAAACCCTGACTATTCGAGAACACATTGACTGACGACTCCTTGACTATTATCCCTCATGCCACCGTGATACTTCTCTAATAGTCAAAACTTCCGCGTCATATAAGCTACAATTATCAGGTAGTCTACGATAACGAGACAAACCCCTAGTTTCCTAGTGTGTACCCCATATCCTTCCTGATTATTATTCCTTTTCCGTTCAACCATATACAAATTCACATATACCTCTACACCAGAAACTCCTTTGTGCCAGGAATCCCTTACCGGTGTCAGAGTGTGGTATTTACGATCGGAATGTAATAATGTTGGGAGCACCTTTCACCATTGTTCCATGATTAACTCCGACCAAGCCCAATTATGAGAGTTGACTTTACCTGATGGCAGATGTAAACCCCATTGCAGCCATGAGGTCGGATGCGATCTCGAAACTAAAACGGAATCGATTTCAAAATCAATTCGGATGCAATCTCGAAACTAAAACGGATCTGATGTGTAATTCATATCGGATCCAGTATCGAAATCATTTCGGATTAAAATTCCTACCGGAAAATTAATACGCAAGCAAAGTTACTTTCGCTTTATATTATGTACTAGTTAGTTCCAACACGCCTAACGCGCCGGTTGAAAAATACGATAATTTAAAAGGGAGTCTAAGAAAAGATACTTTTTGTAATATTATAAAAATTTTTTAAGAATTTTGTTATAGAATGTATTTTTTAAAAAACGAAAGTATATCTTTAGGTTCTTTTTGTAAGAATATGTATTATATTTTCCCGAAAATGTCCGTTGCTAAAGACAGGTACTTCTTTTATTAAAAGCTAATGTTTTTTTTAAGAAAGGTACTATTTTTAAGAAAAGTACTTTCTGTAAGAAAAAGCCATACGAGTATGCATTACTTTACATAGAGGTACTTTTTTTAAGAACAGGTACTTGTTAAAGAACTGGTACTCCTTTTCGGAAAAGTTTATTTTTTTGAGAAAATTTACTTATTTTCAGAAAGGCTACTTATCTCAAGAAAAGAAAAGGTATTATTTAATTTTTTTAAAAAATTTTACTTTTAAGAAAATGAATTTTTATAAGAAAAAGAATTTTTTAAGAGAAGGTTTTTTTTTTTGAAGAAAAGGGTTGTTTTATGAAATGGGAATTTTGTTTAGAATTTTTTGTTTTCAAGAAAATGTAGATTTTTACGAGTAGGTACTTATCTCAAGAAAAGTTATTTTGTTTCACATAAAAGGTACTCTTTAAAGAAAACGTAAATTTTTAAGAAAATTCAATTTGTTGTAAGAAAATTTAATTTTTTAAGAAAATGTAGTTATTCAAAGAATAAATTGTTCGAGCGTTTGGTCGTATTTTTAATTAATTTTACTCTTCGATATTTTGCTACCCTTTGGATAGCATCGTCAGGAAGATAAACACAATTATTATTTAGAAATGAAAACAATTGATAAACAAAATGTTTTCATGTCATTTGAAAAACAACAATAACAAAAAATTAAAAAATTAAACAATTGAAGAAATGTTCTTGTCGTATGAAAAATGTTCTAAGTTACAGGCAGAAAAATGTTTGAGTAGAAATAATTTCTCTAATTTACAGCCAGAAAATAATTTGGTTGATAAAAATATGTATATTATGGTAAATTCAACAAGTTACATCCTGATATATCAAAAATGTTACCTAGTGACAAATTCAAAGATATATCTAACAATTTTCGGTGAAATATTTTACATTTTACTAATTAAATATCAATAATTCTGTGTTAGATTATCTGTGTTTGCTTTAAAGTTTATTCTCTTCGCTATTGGAGTCGTTATTATCTGTCACATTTCTAACATAAAACGACGTTAATAATTATTTTCCCTATTCAAAACTGACGTATCTCGAAAGTTTGGAAAATGATTTAAGTTTGCACAGTGTGATGATAATGCTGTTTTTTTTGTGTTGAGATGCGTCTATATTTTTGATCTGATTTGTGTCCTGCAATTCTAGTCTTAAGTTTATTTTTAGTTGTACCTACATATACCATATTGCAACTTTCAAAATTATTTCCTCCACAAGGTATTTTGTATACTACATTAGATCTATCAAATTTATCTATTCTACCTTTGGTTTGTGTGTGTTGTTTTATGAGCCATTTTGTAATTATTAGTATCAAATATTTTTGATTTTTCTAATCTCTCCGAAAGTCCTGGCACATAAGATAATGATTTAAACTTTCTCGGTTCCACCATTGGGTTTTGGTTATCTTGCCCTTATTTTCATATTGCCTTAGTAATCTATTGACTAACCCTATTGGGAAATTGTTGTCGATTAATATAGTTGTAATCTATAGTTGTATCTTCAAAGTTGTATCTTCAAAACCCTCTATTAGGTTTCTTGCCGTATTAACAACCATTCATTTCGAGAGTTTGGAGTGACAATTTATAACCCTTCCAGAAGCAGTTGGTTTTTGGTACCAATCCACAAATAAATTCTCCCCGTTTCTTATTATCATGGTATCCAAGTATGGGAGTCTTAATCCACGCTTTTCTCCAATTGTAAACCTAATATTAGAATCAAGATTATTAAATGTTGTCAAAATATTATCTATATCTAGCAATATGTCAAAAAAAGTGGTTTTTCCAATTTAAAGATATCTGAAATGCTCATTAGGGTGGCCCTCAATTACATGATATGTGAATTATAGGGTGTTCTTGTTGTCATTGATTTTTCAACTGATTACGAATTTTTTCCTGTAATTTTATTAATATCCGAAACACTGGAATTTTTTAATTTTTTACAATAAACTGGGTTAGTAGCCTTTCATTTAAGATGAATATTTCATTCGTACACTGAGAGAAAAAAAATTATTATAATAATAAGTGGTAAAGGTAGATTTACGACTTTTTCATTTCAAATGGCACAAAAACGGCTAAAGATTTTTGGCCAAAATTTTCTATTTCTCGTTTAGAACCTTAAAATCTTAAATTTTACCAAGGCGCTTCGCAGTACAATGTTTCGTTTGGAAAAAAAATTGAAAAAACTTCAAGAAAAATGGAAAAAATCCAAAATTTTTAGCTTTTTTACCTTCCTCAACTCATAACGCCCAAACTAAGCTTTGTGTCGTGAAGCGCCTTGGTGGAATTTTAGATTTTAAGGTTCTAAACGAGAAATAGAAAATTTTGGCCAAAAATCTTTAGCCGTTTTTGTGCCATTTTAAATGAAAAAGTCGTAAATCTACCTTTACCACTTATTATTATAATAATTTTTTTTCTCTCAGTGTACGAATGAAATATTCATCTTAAATGAAAGGCTACTAACCCAGTTTATTGTAAAAAATTAAAAAATTCCAGTTTTTTTTTTTTTTAATTTAATTTTTTAATTTTTAAGCCCACGAAAATGGTTAAACTGTGTTATATTTTGAAATACAACTAATTTTTAAAAAAAACTCGTGGAATAAATATTGTTTCTGAGTCCCCAAAGATTCATATTCAACAATAAAAAAGTTATTTTTCGCAAAAAGTCGTTTTTGACATATTGCTATCTATATCACTATTTGTAACGATACAGAATAAATTGTCTACATATTTAGTAATGATTTTCAATTTTATGGCCATCTCTTCTATGCCGGATTCAAGTATATTCTCCATAACAATATCAGCCACAATGGGGGAAGCTGGAGAACCCATTGGAAGTCCATCTTGTTGAAAATATACCTTGTCATCATATCGGAAATACCTGTTGTCTTCTATACAAAACTTTAAAATATAGAGGAATAATGATTTTTTAATATTTGTGTGCTGTTCTATTCTGTCCCATTTTTCCTCAATAATGCGAAGTGCTAAGTATACTGGTATACTCGGAAATAAAGAAACTACATCGAATGAAACAAATTTTTCACAATTTTGTATTTTTAGTTTCTTTATTTTATGCTTAAACTGCAATGAGTCTTTTATATTGTAGTTGGAGTTTTCTGTAATCCTTTTCAGTATATTCGTAATGTACCTACACGATTCATAAGAAGGTGAATTATCAAAAGATCATATTGGTCTCAACGGAAAATCTTCTTTGTGTATTTTTGGGACTGCATACAACCTAGGTGCTGTGGACACATTTGTCTTAAGTTTGTTCTTCTCAATTTGATTTATGTGTCCTGCTTTATAAAGTTTTTCTACAATATCATTGCTAATTTTTTGAAGTTTGCTGGTAGGATCTTTATCCATCAGTTTATACTTAGCTGTATCCCCTACAATATTGTTAATTCGGTATATATAATCACATTTGGTCGCATTTCCCTTATCGGCATTAACTATCATTACATCCTTATTATTCTCTAAATACTTTTCAGCCTTATCTACTTTTTCTAATGAAAATTTATCCATATTCGTCAATTTCATTTTAATCATCTGACTATCTATGATCGTCGTCAATTTAGTTCTAGCTATTTCTTGTTCTACCTTACCCGGTAGTGTTTGATGAAACTATTCTCCTTCTGCTATAATATTCAATATTGGTAACTGGTGCCTTTTCACCGGCAGTGCATGTTTCTGTCCAAGGGAGAGAATCCATTGCACCTCCCTTGCAATGTCCTTGCCTGTTTTATTAATTAACCATTTACTATTCAATTTTATTCCTAGTTTCTTTTCCTGTAAATCTATAAGGCAATTGAATTTTTTCTGGTGTACCTCCTTAATTTTCTCATTAAATGATGTTGCTAATCTGGCCTCATATTGTAAAAACTCCCTCATTTCCTCTCCTGTCAAATGTTGACTTAAATTAGTGATTATAACTTGTATTTCGTGTTCAACTTGTGTAAGCAATTTATGATTTTCCCTGAGTGTAAGGTTAAGAATTTTGTTGTGCAAATCTTGGGTGTATCCGGAGATAATTTGCCGAAATTTTGGCAACCCATTTTGACCAAAAATATTCAAAACATTCTTGGTGGAATTCGCAATAAATTTCGGAATAATACCTGATTTTCGACAGCGGATTAGCAATGTGATTGTCTGCTTTATCCTAATGATCTAATCCCTCGTCGTTTTAAATCTGTTCACCCTTCTCCTAGCCTGGCTGTTCTTCTTGAATTTGCTGTAGTCTATTATCTTTCCCCTTCGTTTGTC
The DNA here is from genome assembly GCA_963931995.1 of Phaonia tiefii. NCBI lineage: Eukaryota > Metazoa > Arthropoda > Insecta > Diptera > Muscidae > Phaonia > Phaonia tiefii. Next base: position 13,346,486 of record OZ008368.1, on the reverse strand, counting down.
TTTTGACGTCCTCCCCTTAGATTGAATAAGTGATGATTTATCCGACCTTTCGTATTGTATTCAACAATTAAATTATTCGAGCGTTTTAACTATTTTTTTACATTTTTTTAACCACTTTATACAACCCATTATTATCAACTATGCTGCGTACTTTTGGTTTGGTTTTGTTTAATGGGAAGTTTTCTAGGTGCAGCCTGTTTATTACATATTGTAGCTTTGAACCCAAGTAAGGGTAAATTAAGACAAGCCAAAGTGCATGACTGGCAAATCCATGAAATACAACTCTGAGCATGGAATTTCATTTGGCAGCACACTTACTCTTACACTCGTACTTTTGGTTTGGTTTGTGTCAAGACTAACATATGGGGAGAAATTTCTTGTTTACTGGGAAATTTTCTATGTGGAGCCTGTTTATTACATATTGTAGTTTTGAACCGAATAAAAGGTAAATTTAGAAAACCCAAAGTGAAAGAAGTTTAAAAAAATTTAATTTTCTTTAATAAGTGAGTTTTCTTAAAAAAAAAAATTTTTCAAAAGCAATACCTATTCATATTCCTAAAACGAGTACTTTTTCTTAAAAAAAATACCTCTTCGTAATCTTCATTACTTTGCTTAAAAAAATAGATTTTCTTACAAAAAGTACCTTTTCTTAAAAAAGTAAGTTTTTTTTAAATAAATACCTGTTCTTAAAAAAGTACATTATCTTACAACAAATTACCTTTTTTTAAAAACTACAATTTCTTTAAAGAGTACCTTTTATGTAAAACAAAATAACTTTTCTTGAGATAAGAACCTACTCTTAAAATAATACCTGTTCTTGAAAAAAGGTCTAATTCTAAAAAAAATACCATTTCTTAAAAAAAAAATTTTTTTCAAAATATATCTTATCTTAAAAAAAATACCTTTTCTTACAAACATTCCATTTCTTAAAAGTTAATTTTTTTAAAATAAAATAATACCTTTTCTTTTCTTTTCCTTTCTTCTCTTTTCTTGAGATAAGTAGGCTTTCTGAAAATAAGTAAATTTTCTTAAAAAATAACCTTTTCCTAAAAAGAGTACCACTTCTTTAAAAAGCACTTCTTTGTAAAAAAATGCATACTGCTAGGCTTTTTCTTACAGAAAGTACTTCTTATTAAAAATAGTACCTTTTCTTTAGCTTTTAATAAAAGAAGTACCTTTCATTAAAGAAAGAACCTCTTCGGAAAAATATAATACATATTCTTACGAAAAGGACCTAAAAATATACTTTTAAAAAAAAATTTCTATAAATGAAACCATTTTCTAAAAAAAAGTTTAAAATTTTGGAAAAAGTATATTTTGTTAAAGATCCATTTAAATTTTCTTATTTTTCAACGGCCGTGTTGCAATTAACTAGTACATAATATATAGCGAAAGGAACTTCGTTCCAACCGGGTGTCCCCTGACACCTCATGTAATTTGTTTTAAGAAAAGGTACTTTGTTTAAAAAGATGAAGAGGAATTTTTTTGGAAAAAATTTACTTGTTTTAAGAAGAGGCACTTATTTAAGACAATTTGCTGTTTTAAACTTCTTTTACTTTGGCTATTCTAAATTTACTGTTTATTGGGTTCAAAATTACAATATATAGTACTAAATTTGGTTACAGGCTACACCTATGAAACTTCCCATTAAACAAGAAATTTCCCAAAATATGTTAGTCTAGGCAGAAACCAAAGTCAAAGTAGCTAATATAGTTCATAATACTGGGTTGTAGCATAATCTAAGTAGTGTTAGAAAGAAGTTGTTTAATTTTTTTCCAATTAGCTCCCATCCCGCAACGTGCGATAAGGAAATTTGTTCCAAAAGGTTTTCAAAATTATACACTAATATTATGACTTTTATAAAATGAAGAAAAAAATATATAAAATAGAAAATACAACTACTATGTTAAATGAAATATAAAATAGAACTAATTTATGGTATCAGCACTATGGTAAAAGCACTATGATATTTATCGTTGGTTACTTGATCCTTGGTTACCGGATCCGAATCGGTTGACCGAAAGCGAAATCCAACATATCGAACACAAACCGGATCTGAATCGGATTAGCGAATGCAAAATCCGTCGTGTCGTATTCAATACGTATACTAATCGGATCAGAGAAAAAGAAATGGTACATGTCGAGTATGAATCAGATCACGGAATGAGTAATCGGATATGTAGGACTCAAACCGGATCCGAATCGGATCCAAGTCCGACTTTGTGAGTATTGGGTAGTTAATTTTTAACCGTCTGTATTCGTTTACAATGACAGTTGTTTAAGGCCAACTAAGGCACTTGGAAAGCCAGATGTAAAGAAACCAAACTCAAACAAATAAATTTTCTAAGATTTTCAATTTGTTATAAATTAAAGTAGTGGCCGTCGGTGGTGCAATGGTAGTGTGCGTGCCTCTAGTACATGAGATGCTCGGTTTGATTCCTGCTCTGACCACCTTAAATTTCATTCGGAGGCGGTCACGTCGAATAGTGACGGCGACACTATCGAGTATATAGCCATGAAAAAGCCTCTCAAAATACCGTTCGGAATCGGTGTAAAAACTGTAGGTCCCAATCAGAGAGTATATAACTAGAAAGCGTACAGCTAACAGGTTGTTAGAAGCTCTCCCCAATTCCTTCATGGGATATAATTTCAAACTATTTTTTTTTTTATAAATTAAATTAAATTACGAAAATTTGACTATATTATTAAAAAGGCCCAACCTTAACCTATCATCATAGCAAAGAGTTTATGAAACGCAACAGAATGATGTTGACTGTCAGTTATCATGTCATATGTCATGTCACCTGTATGCAACTCTGGCTGCGAGCAACAAACAACTGTAAACGTAACTACAAGTCAAAATGGGCTGCATATGACAGTGATACCACCACCCCTACTACAATTGCTCCTGCTACGATTACCAACGTTATTTTGTGCAATGCAGTTTAAACTGTCACTATCATGACAGTCACAAAACGGAAGTAACATTTTCTTCCTTCCCCATCTTCAGCTCTCGTCTGATTTTCTAGCAAATAAACAAAAAAAAATAACCAGAAAGGGAAACTGCAAATTGCAATGGCAAGAAATGAAAAAAAATACATTTGGCGTAACGAAAATGTTGAAAGACACTATTGTACGTGCGCATTTAAGCAAAATGTTAAACAAAATTATTGTACACTGTTGTTGCTGTTTCGTGTTACAAAAGACATTTGCATTTCAGTTGTCAGAATTTCTGACAGCTAACGTAGTTTATGACATTTAATGCAATATTTCTTTTGTATTTTTTGTTTCTTTTGTTAAGGCAAAGTGGTGGAAAGTACATGATAAGTCCATGCAAAATTTTTGTATTTGCAGTATAATATTTGTGTGGAATCGTTAATGTAATTATGAGCACTAAATAGCTATGACTGACGAAATGCCGTTTTCAATTGAAGACCTGACAAAGCATTTTTTTTTTCAAATATCATGTCTGTTAATGACAAATGGGATATACATTTATATTGATTGTATAGATATGCACTTTATATTATTCATACGAGTATATCTCTCAATTTTACCTCTGATAAGAATTTGTGGGCTCAATTGCAATTCATTCGTCCGCGTCTGCACCGGAATTCTGTAACTTTTTAACGACAAAATTCGGTAGTTAAAATATTAAAATTCGTAAACTTAAAATACGTAATTTCCGAATTTGATCATCTTAACTACAGGATTTTATACATATTTAAAAAGCTACCGAATAACGAGACAGATTCCATTATAGCATTGTCGTTTTTCCTTATCGCGGAATTGGGGCTAAATGAAACCAAATTAAACAATTTTTTTTTAATGCTATTATGCTACAACATAGTATTATCAACTACTTTATATTGGGTACTTTTGCTTGGGTTTGTGTCTAGACTAATACATGTTGGGAATTTTCTTATTTAATGGGAAGTTTTCTAGGTGGAGGCTGTAACCGATATTTAGGATATATTGTAGTTTTGAACCCAAACAAAAAGTAAACTTAGAAAAGTTAACAAGTAAAAGAAAGAAGTTTAAAAAATGAACATTTTCTTAAATAAGTGCCTTATCTTAAAAAAAAAGTAAATTTTTCCCAAAAAAATAGATATTCATATTCTTAAATAAAGTAAATTTTCTTACAAAAATTACGTTTTGTTAAAACAGTATAATTTTCTTAAAAAAGTAAATTTTCTTACCACAAATTGCATTTTCTTAAAAAACTAAATTTTCTTTAAAGAGTACCTTTTTTGTGGAACAAAATAACTTTTAAAGAGATAAGTCCCTGCTCTTAAAAATTTACCTATTATTGAAAAAAGACCAATTCTAAAAACCACACCGATAAGGTCCAATCAGGTTTTCAAAAATTGGCTTTAGTCTTTCACATAATACGCTCGACAAGACCTTATACGCGATGGATAAAAGACTGATACGGCGATAGGTGGAACAGACACATAGATCACCCTTTTTGTATACAGGACATAATACACTGAGACTGAAATCGTCAGGAATAGATTCCCCCAGCCATATACCGCATATAAGTCGAAGCATGTGGGCTAGGAGTCCTTCGCCACCTGCCTCAAAAAGTCCAGCGGCTTTACTATTCTTAAGCCGGGAGATCGCCGTCCGTAATCTACACTATCTTCCGCTGTCTTCCACTATCATTACCTCCTGATTTTCAGTGGAAGAATCTGAGTGGAGTAGTGCTGAAAAGTGGTCTCTCCACAGTTTGAGCAAACACTGCTTTTCAATCACCAGATTCCCATTATCGTTCTTGCAGGAGTGCAGCCCATTATTAGGTCCGTTAATCGATCTTCTTACCCTCGGAAAAAACTTTCGGGATTCACCATTCATCCTGCACATTTCGGGTTTGTTCACTCTCTCTCTCTGCTCCCACTGCCATTTATTCCGCCCAAATAGTTGGTTTTCCTCCCTTCTCAGCCTCTTAAACCGCTCACCCGCAGCACGCGTTGTAACTGATTGTTTCGTTGCTATGCGTGCAGCGTCTTTTTCGTCAGTTGCAATGCGACATTCTTCTTCGTACCATGGCTTATCCTTCTGCAGTTTTTCATAGCCAAGTTCAGTCCTTGCAGCGGTTTCCAAAGAATGGAAGATGTGCTTCCACTGCTCATCTGGGACTTCGGGAGGGGGTATTCTGCCCTAGCAGGAGAGAGAGCTTCTGTCGATAGGGCATTGACATCTCCTGTATTTGTAGCTTGTCAATATCTAGCTTTTCCTGCCTTCGGCTTAGCTCGTTTTTCGCCCTACACAGTCTTGTGCGAACTTGGCAGCTCGAATAACACGTACATCCATTACACTAGAAAAATTTCCAAAAAAATACCTTCTCTTAAAAAAAAAAGGTTTTCTTACAAAAATTCCTTTTCTTAAAAGTAAAATAATACATTTTCTCTTCTTTTCTCGAGATAAGCAAAATTTTCTTAAAAACATTACCTTTTCTTAAAAAGAGTACCACTTCTTTAAAAAAAATACTTCTTTGTAAAAAAAAATCCACAGTCTTATGGCTTAAAGACTAAATATACTACCTCTCTTAAAGAAACATAACCAACCATTTTTCAATTAGAAAAATGTTCCTGACTTGTAAGCTTGTAGTATGGATTTCTCATACATTAACCCTGCTGTTAGATTAGGACCATTTGGTCCAAATTTTTTCTGTTTTCCCTTGTAACTTTGGAACGGTGATATATACTGACTAAATTTTTCTGCTAATGGGGTCTTTTAATAAAACAATGTTATGTGCGAAAATTAAATTTTCTAACTTTATTCAGGACTGAGAAAAATACAAAATGACGAATCTTAGATTAGAGGACCATTTGGTCAATAGTACATTTTTTCATTACCAAGCGAATGTAAATTCATGTCAAATATTTAGAAGATGTTTTTGATATGTCAAATACTTGCTTTAGAAATTATTGAACCAAAATAGTTACAAAGGATAAGATAAAATTATTATTTTGGATGAAAATTCCAGTATGGACCAAATGGTCCCTCAATCTAAGATTCGTAAGTTTTTTCATTACCAAGCGAATGTAAATTCATGTCAAATATTTAGAAGATGTTTTTGATATGTTAGCGGATGTTTTTGATATGTCAAATACTTGCTTTAGAAATTTTTGAACCAAAATAGTTACAAAGAATAAGATAAAATTATTATTTTGGATGAAAATTGCAGTATGGACCAAATGGTCCCTCAATCTAAGATTCGTAAGTTTTTTCTAATCTAACAGCAGGGTTAACCAAAAACTAACAAAATCGGTCATAAAAATTAAAATTCAAACAAACATTAGATTTTAATAAAAAGAGTTCCTCTCTTTAAAAAAAGCATTACATAAAGTACCTAAACATATCCTTAAAAAAATACATTCTATAAAAGAAAGTTTCTGAAAAAAGTTTATCATTTTACAAAAAGTATATTTTCTTAAAAATTAATTTAAATTATCGTATTTTTAAAGCGGGCGCCTTAGTCTTGGTTTAATTAACTAGTACATAATATATATCGAAAGCAGCTTCGTGCCCTGACACCTCTTCTTATTTGCATTGTATAGTTATTCAACCAGTGGTCGGTGTTGCAATGGTAGTGTGAGTGGCGCTTGTTCATGAGAACGGGGCTCGATCCCTGCTCTGACCACCTTAAATTTCTCCGACTGCGGTCACCTCGCTTAGTGACGGTAACACTGTCGAGTATTTACACATGGAAATCCTTCTCAAAATTCCGTTCGCAACCGGTGTAAAACTATATATTCCAATCAGTGAGTGTTAAACTAGAACGCGCACAGATCGCTGGTTTGTGAGAAGCTCTACCAAATCCCTTCATGGGATGTAACAGGAACAACTTTTTTTAGTTGTGCAACCCATATTTTTTATATAATTCAAATAAATTTTACGTCTTTATTAGAATTTCTGGGCTCAATCTGCTTCCATAATAGCATTTTCGTTATTTGCCATGCAAATAAAGAAACAGTTTGAAAGCTGAAATACCAACTACCAACCTCAGTACTAAAAAATACATTATTTTTTAAAAAGTTGTTTTTGATCCCGTCATTTCTACACGAGGGCTGAAACCAGTGTTTCATGTATATTAGACACACACATCAACCACTGCGTCATTTTCTTTTAATATTTTAAATAAATCATATCAAATATTTTATTCCGCTTTTAACAATTAATATTTTTTTTATTTTCTCTTTCCAGGTATGTATCAGGGTCATTTCTCACTAAAAATAATAAAATGTTGTTGACAACTTTTTCTGTTACTGCACCAAGAGTATCAAAACCAACAACTGCATCAACTAAACTGTAAGAAACAAAAACTAATATGTTTTCGCTCAGAAAAAAATGAAAAGACTCTAACTAAATCAGTATAAAACCGTAAAAACCTGACTATTTACACCCTCCAACTCTGGCAGCTGGAAAACTTAGTTTAAAGAACTTTAAACGGAAAAACAGAAGGGAACCAACGAAAAACAAAACACTATGACTTCCTCGGTCATTTATCTCTTTGAAATATCTAAGTACACAGCAACAGCAATAGCAACAACAAAATAAAGACGGTGACAATAACCAGTGATGATAGCTGAAAGGCATCAACAACATTCGCCAACAATAGTAACGACTGCAACAGAGGGGCAGTGGCAACATTAAGTGGTTGTGAATAAACAACAAGAACACACTGGGAAGTAGTGATAGTTTTTTGAAAAATATTTTGTGTTATCGTTACCGGCGCTATTTCGACTGAGTAGAAACAATGGGTTAAATAGTTTCAGGTTTAGAGATTGGTAACATTTAGAGTTTAGGACCTATACGAGTATTAGCATAATTTCTCCTTAACAAGAAAAAACAGTGGACCGAATCTAAGCAATTTGGAATTATTATCTCTAGGTCATTCTTCGTCGAAACGACAACAAATTACACTCGAAACTTGCGGTATGAAAATACGAATAATCTTTCAGGGTTAAATTCCAAAAGGTTAATATTTCTAGTCTACAGAATACTAGGGTTGCTGCTAATATTTCCGGCCTAATAATGAAAACAAATATTGACGATCAAAATAGGTTTCAGTTTTTTTTTTCAAAATATTCTTCATGAAGATCAATACAATTCATGAAGATCAATACAATCAATGCATGCATATAAATCAATTTCCGAAGCACTTGTGCCACTCCGAATGAGGTAGCTCGAAAACATGCGTTCAGGTGTAAATAAGTAATAGTGCGGTAGCAAGTAAGGGCTGTAAGGCGGATGACCCATCTAACCAAGTTTTTTGGTATGTGAGAGCTTTTATTGTCATAAATAAATAAATAAAATAAATAGTTTCCCATTACATCCCATAAAGGGACTGGGGAGAACTTCTCACAATCACTGAGCTGTGCGCTTTCCAGTTTTCACTCACTGATTGGGACCTACAGTTTTACACCGATTCCGAACGGTATTTTGAGAAGCTTTTTCATGGCTAGATACTCGATAGTGTCGCCGTCACTATGCGAGGTGACCGCCGCCGAAAGAAAATTTGAAGGTGGTCAGAGCCGGGTTCGAACCCAGGATCTCATGTACAAGAGCCGCGCACACTAACCATTGCACCACCGACGGCCTTGTCATAATGGACAATAATTCTTCATTGGGGGTTTGTTTTCCTTAGGTAATTAAAAATTTCCTGTATTCGAAATCCGTGATCCATCGCGTATAAGGTCTTGTCGAGCGTATTATGTGAAAGACTAAAGCCAATTATTGAAAACCTAATTGGACCTTATCAGTGTGGTTTTAGACCAGACAAGTCTACGATCGACCAAATATTCACGCTACGCCAAATCCTGGGAAAGACCCATGAAAAGCAAATCCATACACACCACCTTTTTGTCGATTACAAAGCTGCTTTCGATAGCCCCATACGGGGAAAACTGTAAGAAGCTATGTCTGAACTTGGTATTCCGGCAAAACTGATCCGCCCCTGTAGAATGACGCTGACCAACACCAAATAAGCAGTGAAAGTGGGGAAAGACCTCACTGAACTATTCTGTAATCGAGGACTGAGACAAGACAACACACTTTCGTGCAATCTCTTCAACATCTTAATGGAGATAATAACGAGAAAGGCTGCAGTAAATACGCACAAAACAATTAAAAAAGCCATATGTTTGCTGGCGTATGCTGACGACATCGGCATCATTGGGCAAAATTTGCGAGAGGTTACTGCAGCATTTTCAAGAATCGAAAACGAATCAGTGAACTTGGGTCATGCTGTTAATAAGCGGAAGACAAATCTGATGGTGTCAACGACTACAGAATCCTCTCGAGTTGGTCCGCACTTGAGTGTTGACAACTGGTTTAATTTTGAATGGTAGATGAATTTGTCTACCGTGGATCCGCCGTGAACAATTACAACAACGTCAGCCTGGAGTTAGATAGGACAATTGTGCTTGCAAATAGATGCTATTTTGGGCTCAGGAAGCAGTTTAGGAACAAAACCCTCTCTCGACGGACAAAAGTCTAGCTATATCAGACACTCATTTTACCTGTCTTGACATATGGCTCCGAACCTTTGGTCATATCCCAAGCGGATGAAAAAAATCCTGGGGGTATTCGAGAGAAAAGTGCTCCGTAAAATATATGGTCCTGTTAGGGAAAACGGCGAGTACAGATGTCGCTGGAACTTAGAGCTATATAATCTGTATTCTGACGTGGACATAGCTAGGCGAATCAAATTAGGCCAATTGCGTTGGCTAGGCCATGTTATCAGAATGGATGAGGATGAGCCAGCGCGAAAGGTTTTCGATAACTTACCGGATGGAAGCAGGAAAGGACGACCCAGACCAGGCAAAAGAATCCCTCTGCATCCTTGGTGTTACCAACTGCCGAGAAGAGGCGAAGGATGAAATGAAATGAGTTTAACACCGTTAGATTTTTTTAGATTATAGGCAAGAAAATAATTCGGAGCCATGTCATAACGTCCACGGACATAATGACCAGGAGCATTATGTGGCCACAAAAAAGTGTCATAAAGTCTGTGGGTGTTCTCACACTTTTGAAGTTGTGATATTGTGGCCCTTCCACAGTAGAACAAAATTAAAGCGAAATTCAAATAAGGTATTTTACACGAAAGCTATCTTTGGAAATATTGTATACCTTATGACACTTTAAACTGTGTCAATGTTTCCATGGACGCAGTGATACCGATTTTAGGGACATTGTGACACTTTTGAAAGTGTCGTAATGTTCATCAAACTTACGACACTTTTTATGGTGTCATAATGTTCATGAACATTATGTCCTTGGCCTTTGACATGCCACCAATTACTATTACTCATGGCTATTATTATTTGAACTCATGTCTGCATATCGACTCAATCTTAATTAGTGTGGTATAAAGATTGAGTGAGGTTAGACACTATTCTATGCGTTGAAAAAACGCCCACAGCATTATATTGCTGGAAATATATATATGTTTGCCAGCATTTTTTTTAATGCATTGAAGATCTGGTGCTTGGTTGTTTCAATTTTGACTGTCGCGTTTCTGTTTATAGCAGTTTTCGACAAATAAAGCCACATTTTAGTCACAAAAACATATATTATAACCTTTTAATCAATGTATCTTGTAAAAATACGTTATATTTGCATCCAAACAACAACAAGAGACGGATTTTTCAGCGCGTTTGTCGACATAAATAATCCTAAGTTTTCCATGTTTGTAGCCAAACAAATAGCCTAATCTAGGATATAATTTAACAATTTTTTACGTTTCTTTATGGTTTTATTTAAAATTACTTATTTTTAATATAAATTAAAACTATTATCCCATTGTGCAAGACCCACTCGACAGCATGATAAAAGACTTTAGATGGCTATTTGAAGTATTGTCAAGCGGCTGCAACAAAAAATAGAAGCAATTTGTGTAAAGTTTAGAGTTTAGTTCCACTTGCTGCCAAAGTTGTTATAAAAAGCTTGTTGTTGCCTTGTCTAAGATGGATGTTATTTTTACATCTTGTGTTTTGGGGCATCCATTATGGTTGCATTGTCTAAAACCCAAAAAGTAAAATGAACTATGTATGCGAGTTCCATTGCAGAAACTAAAGCGACAAACACATCGGATTACACATATATACAACATTAAATAAATGCAACACTAGGCCCAACAACAATCAAACTAGCACCAATACTAACGCCGGCAACTGTACAAACTTTAACAAATACCAACAACATTTCAAGCCTCACATAATGACTAATGGTTTAGTTACTAAATGGAGTTACCACTTTGTTGTTTCACAGCACAGCACGCAAAAAAAAAACTCACCTCCATGAATGAGTGTTTGTCGGGAAATTTCTGGCACTTTGTTTGTTGCAGGCGAAACATTTGTTGTCGACCAAGTTGTATGTTGCTGTGTTAAGGTTGAAGTATTTCTTCCTAGTGGCAGTTTACAACTGCATTTGCAATTTAAATTAACGTTTTACAAGACGTCATTATATCAGTATGCAGCCAGGTTTATAATTGTGTTTTTTTTTCGTTGATGCAAATAAACTATATTTTTTTTTTTTGGAGAAGACAGAGCTGTACAAACTTAGAGTCATAAAAAATGATACTTAACCACAATTCAAATTTTAGGCGACAATTTTACTTAGTCATTTATTTCGCTAAGACATTAAGTATGTGTTTGAGGGGGCAGCTATTATAACACTAAGTGACAAGATGATGTTTTTCTGTAAACCCAACTGCTGTTATATTTAGACAGCATAACATAACACAAGGCAACTTGGAGCCGATTAATTAATTCAAAAGAAATGCATTTACTAAACGTCCGGTATAATTATAGAGTAGGAGCTTTTAGATTTGCTTTATCGCCTACAGTTTTTGAGATATAAAGGAAGACTGCAATTTTGGTTTATTTTAACCCACACGTATTTTGGAAAAGGCCCAGCAACACAATGCAGGAACAATATATATGTTTGAAGGTATTGTTTTCATGAATTAAAAATCTACTGCTTTTTGGAACGAAGTCCCTTATCACACGTTGCGGGATGGGGGCGAAATGAAAAAAAATTAAACAACTTTTGATTTAACACTATTATGCATCAACCCACTATTATCAACTATATTGTTTACATTTGCTTTGGATTGTGTCTAGACTAACGGCTTGGATCATTGAGAAAGAAATGAACAAGTTAGATGTCTCACATATTTTGGGAAATTTCGTGTTTAATGGGAAGTTTTCTAGGTGGAGCCTGTAAACAGTATTTAGTATATAGAGTAATTCCAAAAAAATCAACACAAAAACCAGAATTTTCGAATCCGAACACTTTCGATTGATATCAAATTTAGACAATAGTTTCTCTTCATCCATCAGAATTTTATGACACCAGAATTGAGTCAAAATTCAAAGTAGTTTTTGTTTCATGGTTCGTAGAAGTAGGTATTGTATGACACTTTCTGAAAAAAGGACCTGACTGAAAAATGGCATATCTTTGGAATGCGTTAATGGATTTCAAAATGTTGGATATCTTTTTAAAGCTTGCCAAAACCGCTTTAATAATATAGTCATGTCGTACAATAGTCATGTCGTTGTGGTTCAGTAAAATTTAAAACTCCCAAGTATCCTTTATCCTTGAATATCCTGGTATAACGTATCTTTAATTTTTATTTTCCCACCAAAAAGAAAGTCGATCTTTTTCTCTAGATCATAGCCAAATTTCCAAGTGGGATCCCCAATGGTATCAATAGATACAGGGTGTTACAAAAACTTTCCGAAAAAATTAAATGCGCGATATGAATATTTTTTGTTCTAGAACCATTGTTCTAACCCCTACCGTCTTCGAGTTATTGAATCTCAAAGATAAATGCATTTGCTGAAAGCCCCTTGCTCTGTCACCCCTGCATTTATTAACGAAACCTGTCTCACGAAGGCGATCAAAAGTACTGTTGAAGACGGTGTGGTGGGGAACATCTCTTTGGGAGAAAGCTTCAGCATACATACGCTGCGCTGCCAATGAATTCATATCAGCTTTGCCATAATTAAAAACGAAATCCGCATACTCAGAATTTGAAAATTTCATCGTGAATCGAATTTAAAGGTACACGGAAACAAAGAAAAATGGAAAAAAAATTTAACAATTTTTTTTTTTTTGACACATAACTCAGATAAAAATGTTTAAAAAAAACTAAGTTGTTTTAAAATGAATTAAACGCATTTAGAAATGCATTATTTTTTGGGACGCTATAGCTCGAAAACGGTAGCCGTTAGAACAGTGGTGCTAGAACAAAAAATATTCATATTGATCCAAGCTATCGCGCGTTTAATTTTTTCGGAAAGTTTTGGGAACACCCTGTATATAAGGACTGGTAAACACTGCTCGAATTTTGCTGTTTTAGTTTCGATTTTTCACGTAGTGACTACGTAGAATACAGTGATAAAAATAAGACTAAAGTAGAAACACCTGGGAAGTGGCATAGGTATTGTCGAGTGGAACAAGAATCTGCTTGTGAAATTTCCCAAACACCCCCAAATTCTTGGAAACCGGTTAAAAACCGGTATTGCGTACGTTTGCACACTTATATACCTGTAACAACCGATTTTCACTGCTTTAAAGAGAAGAAACTTAGGCCTTTCAAACAATATATACCTTCTTTAAGAAAATATGAGAAGTCTATGAGTATTTGTCCAGCAAACAGATAGTTTTTAATTTTTTTTCGTAAATTTTAAACTTCTGCGATGATTTCACACATTATTTTATAAAAAAGCCATAATATTCTTGAATTTATTCAAAAGGGCCGTTTCCTAGCGAGTAAAACGCAATCTAAAAATCGGGTATTAATTGGCTGAGTTATTGAAGTTTATATTAAAACAAAAATTAATTATGCTTTGTATTTATAAAATTTTACCAGCATCATGAAGTTTTATTAATAAAGTAAAGTAAAGCTTTAGTTTTAATGAAAACTTCAATAACTTAGTTAATTAATACCGGATAATTCGTATTGACGAGGAGAAACTTCTGTCCTATATTATAATTTTGAACCCAGTAAAAATTAAATTTAGAAAAGCCAAATTGAAAGAAGTTTAGAAAAAGAAAGATTTCTTAATTAACAGCCTTTTATTAAAAATCGGAAATTTTTTCACAAAAATACCTATTAATATACTTAAACAAAGTGCCTTTTTTTAAAAAATATACCTAATCTTAAGAAGTACCTTTGCTAAGATAAAGGAAATTTTCTTGCAAAAAGTACCTTTACATAAAAAATTTTTTTGACTTTCAGGGCTGTTTGTGGCGTATTGGCATAGATCTGCGATTTAGCCAAACACCACAAGTGAAAGTCTAACAGCACGCTCTAGGTGGCCGGTTCAAGTCTTCTCTGCATGACATAACCTCTTTTTTCATGTACTAGAGCCGCGCACCTTACCATTGCACCACACACGTCCCTCAAGAGAATACCCACATTAATAATTAATATCAATAATATTAATTGTACTTGTTCCCCAACGCCATAATATGGTATGGTAATTTATATGGATGTGCTGTTAACGGATTAATCAGGCGACCTCATTAATCGATACCATTATTAATCGAACAATTAATGAATTATACATTTTGGTTAATCACATTAACGATTAATCTTCATTTTGATTAATCAATATTTGTGGTTAATTGATTAATATACAAATTTAATAATCAAACTTTAAATATAATTTAAATCAAAATTCGAATAAGTTACTTGAATAATGAATAAAATTATTTATACATGTTTAATCAATATTTAACTGAAGTGATTCGTCAGAATATAGACTAATCAAAATACTTGATTAATCAATTACCTTAATAATAATGATCGAATAATTGTACATCCCTAGTAATTTATATTTATTTTTAAAATCTAACTATACATATTGGAAGCCATTTTTATATCATCAGCATGTGGCTTTTACTTTTATTTGTGAAAACTGCAGCTTTTCTGATTAGGATCCCCATTACGATGTTGAAGAGATCACACCATAGGGAATCACCTTGTTTGAGGTCCCGACTGTTATCAAATGGTTCGGAAAGTCCTTGTCCAACAGTCACTAAAAATTTGGTATCTAAGGATTCTGTTTGCTACCTAAGCAGGGTTACCATGCTCAGACATTGTTTGGTTATCATTTCTACGTATCTGGCAGTAGAAGGCAGCGCTATAACGCATTTACACAGCCGGTTATGCCCGCCAAGTTAGCGATAACCGTTTACACCGCCCAATTCGAGATTAAATTGCCAATTCAGTTGGCAACTCCATGCTTAGACAAACTTTGCGCCGAGACAAAATTATCGAAGACAGAAGGTACAGACAGGTACAACAGAAAAATGAAGTTGGCGGCTATTGGTTTTGCCAGGTTTGTACAAATTTGGGATGTTTTTGAAATAACTGAACCTTTAAAATTGGATCAGTGAGTCAAATCGGGCCAGTCGATAAAATCTGTTCACAGTTTCAACCAATATAAATGGGTCTTGTTTATATCGGCGGCGGCGTGAGCTTCAAAAAAGTTTTGGGGGCGACAACGCGTCGGAAAGTTTTCGATCGGCTTGCATCTGCCAAACAGTTGATTTTTCGTCTCTGTGTTTTTATTATGGTTGCATTTTTTAGTAACTAACAGTGTTGCATCAAAATATACACCAGTTTAAAATGAGGTTAAAAATTAAACTTCAGTTTCTACAGATGATAATTGTATGAGTAATCTTCATGGTTAGCACGGGTTAACGGAGTTAACCTTCGAAATACTCTAATCTTGGTTGGTGTAAATACCGTATTATAACACTGTGGTTTTGCCCCTATACGTAAAAAATGTTAGAGGTGGGTCAGGGCCCTATTTCAGATTTTACTTCAATAAATCCTAAACAGCTAGAAATATTGCATTATAACCTTTGATATTATTGTACCTATTTTCCCATTTCACAATTCCCTCTAATATATTTCTTAGGAAAAGTACATTGTAAATCGATTATTTCACGAAACGTCATGAGCAATTCCACATATTTTATATGTTTGACATTTTTTTTTTCCCTTAAAAATATATTAGAGGGAATTGTGAAGTGGGGAAGTAGCTACAATATTTGCTACAATATTTGCAATATTTCGAGGTGTTTAGGATTTATTGACGTAAAATCTGAAATTCACCTCTAAAATTTTCTTCGGCCTGTAAAAAAAAGTTTTACGTATAGGGGCAAATACGAGCGGGGTTTTGTGATACCACGTCCAAGCACTTTCACAATTTTTTGGCTTGGTTGAGGCGCGAAACAAATTCCTTTTATTTGTGTCACAGTGTAATCAGTAAAGAGGTGGTATTTATCGATTTGATTTTCGTGGGGTTTCTCCAGGTGAATATCTAAGGTTTTCCGTATCTGGCTATGAAAGGCAAATTTTCGAATCAACAAAAATATCGATTTATTTTTCGGGGGTTATCTGGTTAGCAGCCTCTGGTAATTGCAGCTTTTCGATGTTCAGCTTTCAATACACTCTGAACAATTTGTATATTTTTTGTTGTTTGGGTGCAAATATAATGTATTTGTAGCTTATAGTATACTTGTGTCCAAACACATTGTGTTTCCTATTCAATACAACATGTTTATAACACAATGCTTAGTAGGTTATACTATATGTATTTCTGACCCAAATGTGATTTTGTTTGTTGAAAACTGCTGAAAACAAAAAACGTGACAAACAATATAGAAACAAAGAGCAGCACATATTCTATTCACGAAAACAAACATGTTCATAGCTCCTGCAATATGTTGGTGGGGCCGTTATTTTTCAGCGTGTGCTGTCTACTTTCGTAGGATTTTCGCCTTTGCTTTACCTTTTGGTTTAACCAGAATATAATCTAAAATGATACGAGGAATCCATTTTAATGGTCCTTCTTCTATTGTACAAGTGATCAATTTGTTTTTTCTTTTCTAATCAGAAATTATCAAAGTACACTTGTGGCTGTCTTGCACATAATGACCAAAACGGGATATCTGGTCATTTGCTTTCTCAGGGGCTAATATATGTAATATTAGTGCAAAAACTGATCGTTGTATTGGATTAGTTTTAAACCCCTATTAGACTGCACATAATTCCAAATCTTTATGCAAAAGTTGTACCACTCGATGGTGCCATAGGTAGGTGCACTCGGATGTCGTAGTACTCTGGTCTTTTTTGTATGTATCCCGTTGTATGTTTAAACGTTTTGCTGGGTTATTTTATTCATTGCACCTTTTGTGGCATTTATCTTAAGTGAGTAATCTAACACGTTGTTGCAAGGTGTCGTGTTGAATAGTTTTTTTTAGCTTCGTTTTTGGTTTCTTATTGATGCAGACGCCTTATTTTCTGGTCTTGTTTTTTTTTCGTTGGTCTTCATCGCTCTCTCAGCCGAATGTTAAGTTGCTTGTTTTTTTTTTTTTTGTTGTTGTTTTGTA
This sequence comes from Phaonia tiefii, assembly GCA_963931995.1. NCBI lineage: Eukaryota > Metazoa > Arthropoda > Insecta > Diptera > Muscidae > Phaonia > Phaonia tiefii. The sequence goes on along the minus strand of OZ008368.1, from coordinate 13,329,065 downwards.
AAAAGTATTCATTCATTTTCAGGCTGCCGAGAGAAAAACAGACTTTTTTCCTTTAGGCTAAGTATTTTTTCGGTGCTATCGAAGTGAAAAAATCTTTTAACACTTCTATTTGGAAGCAATTTTTATGTTGCTGTTGTTGCCACACAGAGCAGCAAATATTTACAGTTGAAGTTTACTTATATAGTATTTTTGTTTTTGCTTAGCTGACATTGTAGCAATGTGGTAAATGTTGTTTCATGTTGCCGTTGTTGTTGCTGTTGGTTGCTGTCATTGTTGTCAGTATTGTTGTTGGTTGGTTGGTGATGTTATTCCAATTTTTGTTAGTGTTTCGTTGCTGCCTCCAAGTGCTCTTGTGCATTTTATTATGCAAAATGACAGACAACAAGACAATCTAAAGACTTTCAGTCGTTTCGGTTTTTTTTTATATCTTCTTGGTCTCCTACATCTTTCCCTTCTTCGTACTATTTTCTGGAGATTGTTGTTGGTGATGGTGGGGTGCAATTGCTGATGGTTTCAAGCCAGTAATGAAACAGGAAATTAGGAAAATTGTACCAGAACTGGTGACTTAACACTAGCTTGTCGAAAAGGATAATGTGGTAAAGAGGATAATGCGTAGTTTTTATTAGCTTTTGTAGAGTTTTATTGTAATTTGTAGAGTGAAAATCCTTTGGCTTTAGCAACCGATGTTATAAAAGTTTAACATGTCGGTAATAACAACACAGCATAGCTACAAATAATTGCTATATTGCAGGTTTAAAACATGCTAGTTCGCACCCTAACTACGAAAAGATCATAACTCTATATATTCCGATTTAAAATTTTTCCTTAACAACAATAATCAAGGACCATCTTTATCCGATGTAAAAATCGATGATTATCCACTCTACAGAAAAACGGATCCGTTTCGAACCCATTACGAGTCCGTAAAATTTAAAAAAAACCGAAATGTGAGTCCTCAAACCCGTTTCGAACTCTTTTACAGTTCGTTAAAATATAAAAAAACGAATCAGTTAAATTGCAATATGGCGGATCCGACTAGAACCTGTTACGAGTTCGTAAATATAGAAAAGTGAATCAGAGAAATTGCAATTTAGCGCATCCATTTCGAACCCGTTACGAGTCCATAAAAACATAAAAAGCGAATCAATGAAACTGTGATTTAGCGGATCCATCTCCAACTCGTTACGATTCCGTAAAAACATAGAAAAGCGAACTCGTAAATTATTTAATGTCGCAGATTCATATTTCAGTTGATATAACACAAAACCTAAAAAAAATTCTAACGGCCGACTTCACCATCTCCAGTTATCCTTCAGTTAGAACTAACGGGCAGTTTTAGCTGTCAGTTTGTATGAAATTTATAATTTGGAACTGTCTGTTAGCTTTAACTTTGTTTGGTGAAATTGGGCGTAAAGCGATTTAAATTTAGCTGACAACGAATTTCTTAATTTGTAAAAATTAATATATGATGTTAGTGAAAAACTTCAGTGGATTAGAAGTAAAAAATATAGTTTATTGCCTATTTTATTTTTAAAAATCTTTTAAATATCACAACGAATGCGTTTCGAATCCGTAAAAATTTATAAAAGTGGATCCCGTCTCGAATCCGATTTATTTACCAAAAACGAACCCGGAACTGATTCGAATATGAAATCAGTTGCGAGTTCGAGACGGATCCGAAAAGGTGCAAACAACGATTCGCGATTTCGAGAGGAATTTAATACGCAAATGGATTCGTTATGAGTCCGTAAAGGATTTCCGTTTCGGCCAAAATGCCCGAAGAAACGGATCCGTCTCGAATTTGTAACGGATTCATATGACACACTGGGCATTTTCCTACCTTTTCGTTAGAAAATCCTTTGTGGACATTAGGGTATCCCAAAAAATTTCTCTTTTTCGATTTTCATGGTTGCTCAAGCTTATAGGGTAAAGTATTTTTGAGATTTTTTTCAAATTTTTCGGAAGAGGTTTAGAGGTCGCACAAGTCGAGTTTCCCCCAAAAATCGGGTATTCCGAACGTTTTTTGAATTTTACTTAAAACTCGGTCAATAACCACGATTTTCTTAGTTTGTAAGTCAACATTTTTAAAGAAAAACCTTCAAAATTTTATTGCGTATGCATAAACCACCAGTTTTGGCAATGATTTTGCTCAATAAGTTACAACGTATTGCATTTTTTCATAAATTTTTGGATAAATTTTGTAAATAACGCTTTATAACTTTTAAAATTTCTATGGCACTTTTAAAAACTAATGATGCACTCTAAAAGACGGATAAATTCCAACCAATTTTGTAGAAAAAAATTTAATTTGCTGTTACTGTTCCAGAGCTATACTATTTTAAAGCCTTTTACCCATTGTATGAACCTTAAAATATTATAAACTGTTTGCCATTTTTTCATCGGATGTGCTTAAAACGTTCTTTGAAAATTTAAAATACTAATGATGCACTTTAAAAGACGGATAAAAAATTTGAATTTTCAATTACTGTTGCAGAGTTATGCCATTTTAAAACTCTTTACTCATTGTATGAAACTAATAATAGTATAAACTATTTGCCAATTTTTCATCGGATTTGCTTTAAACACTGTATTCATGAAAAAACATGCGAAGAGGCTTAAGAGCTGCCATATCAAAAAGCTGCTCGTGTATTGAAATATTCAATGAAGAGAGTAATAGAGTGAGTAGAGAATGGCTAGGGTTTCACTCGTTTTGTTTGTTGGCATTTGAGTGAAGAGAAATTTTGACTGTCTACTTATACATCGTTTTTGCCGACAACTGCAATTTGGTTGAATTGAACTCGTTTCGTAAGTTTTCTATATCTGCTGTGACGACAAGCGAATTTGGAATCATTTCGGTTGCAATAACTAAATTTTGCACCAACTCTTTTGAAACAACCTCGTTTCAAAGCTAGTTCTGCTGTATCAACTAAATTTTCTAAAAATGCTGTTACGGCAAGCGAATTTGGAAACAATTCGGTTACAATAACCGAAGCTGACATCAATTCCTTTGGAACAACCGAATTTGACATCAATTCCGTTGCAACAACCCAACATGATGACATTGCAACCAATAAACTTTATAATATCCATATTTATCTGCGTGGACTACAGGCAGGTGTTATCAGTTCTGAAGATTTGAAAGGTTGGACGTTTGAGACTTTGCTGATATGCACGCCAAAAGTAAGGATGTATAACATCATCTAAAATCGTCGAATGGTCAGGGTTAAGAGCTACTCCGGCAGACATAACACATTCTAATTGGGCCTGTGAACTTCAAATGGCTGGAACTTAAATTTTAGTTGGAAGTGGCATGTAAACTTAACTTGTCTCCCTAAAGATTACCCCATATAAGGTGCATTAATTCCAGACTCACAGTTCCAGTCAAAAAAAAAAAAAAACAGAAGTGGACTCAACGGATTTACACTAATCCATGTCCTACGAATCAAACCGCATCATTAATTTTTTGCCCTATAATAATGGGTTTACAAAAATATTTTCATACTTAATTAACATTTTTTAAGCAAGAAATTATAATTTTTTCTTCATAAATTTATTTATAATTTCGAAACGGCTGCTTATCTTGGAAAATTGTATAGGAATAGATTAAAGGTATTGTAATTGTTAATTTTTTTAAATATGCTTAGATGAAATAGGATGAGGCGTTCTCGAGTAATGTATAAACATGTCTCAAATCTCAAGCTGTGAGTAAGAAATTAAAAACAAAAATTTCTGTATGAAACCATCATTATAGGCCGAAAAACTAATGATGCAGTTTGATTCGTAGGACCCGAGTTAATACAAATCCGTTGAGTCCGCATATAATTTTTTTCAAAAACTTGCAGTGTTATTTATGAGAACACAGGAATTTAAATTATTAGTTAAATATTCGACAATGTCAACAAGTACGCTTTCCATTAATACAAAAAAATTTTGATTTGGTTGTAACAGTCCCTAAATTCGGTTGTAAAGCCCTTTAAATTAAATTGTGACAACCTCCAAGTTCGGTTGTGACAACCTCTAAGTTCGGTTGTGACACCCTCTAAGTTGGTTGTGATAACCTCTAATGTGGTTGTGATAACCTCTAATGTGGTTGTGATAATTTTTAAGCTGGTTTTGATAACTTTTATACCTCTAATTCTTTTGTGCAACCCCCATTGCGATTGTGATAACTTCTAATTTGGTTGTGATAACTTTTAAATCGCTTGTGATGAACTCCAGTGTGCTGTAACAACCTCTATATTTGAGGGTGACAGCCGGAAAATACGGCCCATTCGACAATTCTGTATAAAAATTATTGTATACTACCTTACTTTTGGCGTGAATATCGGCTATGTCTCAAACATTCGACCTTGAAAATCCTCAGAACTGATAACACCTGCCTGTAGTGCACGTTGAAAAATATGGAGACTATCAAGTTCAATGATTGTAATAGATTTGATGGCATGTTGTTTAGCAGCAACGGAATTGACGCCACATCCAGTTGTTTCAGACGAATTGGTGCAAAATTCGGTTATTGCTACCCAATTGGTTACAAATTCGTTTGTTGTAACAGCAGTTTTAGAAAATTTAGTTGATATAACAGAAGTAATTTTGAAACGAAGTTGTTTCAGAGAAACTGGTGCCAAATTCGGTTATTGCAATCGAATTGATTCAAAATTCGCTTGCCTTAAAAGATAAAGATATAGTTCTTAGAATTTAACTAATTATGAATCGATGTCGATTTAACCGAATTTCAGTTTGGTAAAATTCGGATTTTTCTGTGAGTGTGACAGTCTTAGAAGTTCATCTGTACGATGAATATCCCTAATGCAAGGAGTATCTCTAAATGAATCACTCAATAATTTTATATCCCCTAAGAGGTTTTGGGGTCTTAATCCAGTTATTGATAATGCAGTTATTGATAATGCGTTCCGTTATTTCGATGTGCTCTTGCGGCTAAACTTTATGCGGATGTGCCCGAAGTGTGGAGTCTCCGCTTAGGACAGCCTTGAATCAGCTCTAATTTAGTCTGACAACGCGCGGCTCTTGTGCATGAGAACGTGGGTTCGATCCCCGCTCTGACCACCTTAACATTTCCTTCGACGACGGCCACCTCGCTCCCTGATCGATCGACACTCTCAAGTACTTACCCATGAAAAAGCTGCTCAAAATACCGTTCGGAACCGGTGTAAAATTGTAGGTCCCAATAAGTGAGTGAAAAATTAGAAAGCGCACAGCTTACTGGTTGTGAGAAGCTCTCCCCAAACCCTTCATGGGATGTAATGGGAAACCTTGTTTTGTTGTTGTGTATTGGTCGTTGGTGGTGCAATGGTTGGTGTGCGCGACTATTGTACATGAAAACTTGGCTTCGATCGCTGCTCTCACCACCTTACATTTATTTTTACGACGATGGTGTTAAACTGAAGGTCCTAAACAGTGAGTGTAAAACTAGAAAGCGCGCACCTCACTGCTTGTGAAAAGGTCTCCCCAAACCCTTCATGGGAAGTTATGGGAAACCATTGTTTTGATATATTATTATTAGATTAGACAAATTTCATAACTTCAAAGTGAATGGGCGATAGGCGAGTTGAAAATACTGACTTTAAACTCGATTTTATTGGCAGTTATGAGTTTCAAAAGAACTTTATATGCAATAATTTAGTTTTAGTTTGAAGAAGACAATAATATGCTTGAAGTTTTATTTGTATTACGTCCAAATTCTGAGAGGAAAAACTGGCATAAAAAAATTACAGCAGACAGTTGTCCGAGGCCTTCGGCCACGGACTGTCCCTGCAGGCTGTGTCAGAGACACGGCCATTAAGTTTAACGTAGAATACGCCATCCGATAAGACAGAAAACATATATAACAATAATTTCATTTGCTTATATTATTTTTCATTTATTGTTATATATGTTTTCTGTCTTATCGGATGGCGTATTCTACGTTAAACTTAATGGCCGTGTCTCTGACACAGCCTGCAGGGACAGTCCGTGGCCGAAGGCCTCGGACAACTGTCTGCTGTAATTTTTATATTTACCAACGGCATTTGATTCAAGTCCGTTTAAAAAAAAAATATTATGTTAAATTTTTTTAAACTTAATTTAATTCATGCATTTTAATTAATATTTTTATTGAAATAAGATCTGCGAATGTTGAGAGGGCCGCCCTAATGTTAAAAAAGGTTTACCTTATCGAGTCTTCGCATTAGCATTCGAGCGTTGTGTGAAAGCATTACGCTTTACAATTCAAAATTAATGTTACAACAGCTTTATTGAAGCTTTCGCAAAAAAGCTTTATTACGTTAGCTTACTGTTTGTTTCACTTTTTACTAGATACATGTTGCCAAGCAACATTAGCTTGCTGCTCGTTTCACTTTTTACTAGATACATGTTCCTAAGCAATGTTGAGCAACCAAAAACACTCAACCAAACACCACACATATGTTGGAGTGTATGTGTTTAAACAATTTTCATTTGAGAAATTAAAATACTAGAAATATATCAACCAATATGAAATGTATATCAAACGAAAGATAACATCTTCATTTACCTACAAAAAAAATTTTAAAAAAATTCATTTAGCCGTTTCCTCAAATTCAATGAAATAAAGATTACAACAATAAAAACCTGACATGAGTCCTCATACCGTAAGGTAAGACGTATTCTACGTCAAAAAAGGTATCCAAATATCGTTAGCCCAGTGACTTTAGACGAGATTTTGGTGGAACTGAAACACACATGCACTCTCTCTATATATTTCTCTATGATAAAAACCCCCAAATAAAAATGTAAATTATTAATTTTTTTTAGTTTTATTTTTGGAGATACATATGTTTTCCGATTATCCTTTTAGTTTGAACTGGTTCGGAAGCGCCTCCAATAAGCTAAACCGCGACTCGTGAGGTGGGACTTGGGTGTCTGCACGCGAGTGAAAATTGAATCTAGGTAGCCAAGCTTGTATATGATGGTTCTTGTCTCAAAGTCTTTTCTGACATGGAAATGCCAGTTTGATATACATTCTGAATATCTTGTTTAGTTATTGACCTCTATTTAGTTTGCCGCCCTCCATAACCAACTGTATCACCCTCCATACAAATGTATCACCCAACACCTAAGGACAACCAAGAAGTTTGTGGTACACAAAGAATAATTATAATTTTACAATTTTATAGACGGCAAACACAAAATTGTTGGTCTCTGAAAGAGTTCGACTGGTCGAGTAATTTTTTACAAATCTTAGAACAATGCATCCCCAGACTACCGGAGCCTAATTACGGCATTCGTGATCGAGTACATTGTCGTACCGACTTAAACTACGCACAATTGCCTTGTTTCTATCACGGCTCTCTATCGCCATTTTGTATTCAATTAAACACTGAACATACCCTTTAATGTGTTTATTCTTTCAGTGATTATACCTGTCTTATGTCTTGTCTTATGTCTTATTGTAACTTACAATAAATTGTCTAAAGAAAAAGACCACAAGATTTAGAAAATAAATTTTAAATGTGATTCAAGAGTTTGATTTTGTGGACTGTGGGTGGAATCGAATGTCGCATTTAGACCCGCTTATCACGGCCACGTTAACGATAACCTTGTTCTCTAATCTTTGCCGCTTACACCACTCAATTTTAGATTAAAGTGACACCTCAGGTGGCAACTGTTATTTATATTACTGAACCTTTAAAATTGGATCACCGAAGAAGTCAGGAATGGGAAGCCTTACACCGTCGGTATACACGATTACGTGGGAGAATGAACGCCCCGTATTATCATATCCGCCAGCGCAACTTCTTTCTTCCGCTCACGATCTACCAATTGAGCAACTCTCTGTACGTGAGCTACTCCTCCTTGGTATGGAGTGAGGCACTATCCAAACCTCTACCGTGATAAGGGCCACGAATCCCATACCACTCACACACCACTAAGCACCGGAACTGGTGACACACATACCGACTAAGTCCCTAAAAGCCCCGTAAATGGGACACTCGCACAAAACATGGAGCCAATCTTCGATTTACGCTATGCACTCACACAACGCGAGTCTCATTATGTGCAAGAATGTATTCAACGACCCGTGACCTGTCAGTATGAAACCGAGGCTTAGATTGAAGTTCTTTCCGACGAATTCTATATCCGGTATAAATCCATACGTTACTCGACCGTTGGAATTCCAACGGTCCTGCCACTCAGATGTGACCACCGCATCCAACCGAGCCCGCCGTTCACTCCTACTCATGATTTCTGCTCCAACAATGAGCCAAGCAGGCTCACGCAGTGCGGGGCCGTACAGCGACGCATCACCTACAGATCAAGAGGAGTGGCACCCATCAACACCTGTAGAGCCTCTATAGACACCGCACGACATACAGGCATACATGTCATTAACACCACTCTCTGTACAGAGAGTAATCGTCGTTGCCCAAAGACACCTCTCACAGTTTCGCATCAAACAGAGGATCCAAATGTTGCTGTGGTAACAAAAACGCCCCTGTACACGGTCCTAACTGCTTGACGACTCAGATCCCACTCACTCCTCATAACATGCCTAACATTTCCTACAACGCTCTTCACTTTTTCGCGAAGTTTCCCAATATATGGGACAAAATGTTCATCCTTTCTCCCATTTTGACTCCGAGATAATTCACCTCTCTGCAGTACCAGATCGCGCCACCACCATTTACACGCACGATTGGAAAAAGTCACTTGAAACTACCCTTCAGCAACCTCCTACACGCTAGCCCCACCGAGTCACAATACACCAATGTCCTTTCCAGTACTTTTCCAAATACTGGTAGGAGTCTGATACCCTGATAAAAATGAGGATTACTCCTGTCCTTATCAATGGACTTCAAGAGTCCATAGCCGCGGGCTACCTTCAACTCCCGTAGAAAATATCCCTCATATACACACCGCCCATACAAAGCGACTAGGTGTTCCGGATAAGCCTTCCAGACGCTTTTACACATCTCTCCATCTATTCCATCCATACCAGATGACTTACGTGACTTCACCAACGCCATGCTTTCTACGATCTCTGATCGTTCCAGCTCGGGTGCAACAGTCTCAACTTCCTCAGAAATCTCAACTTCCCCCGTTCTCGGAAAGAACTCCCGCAGCAATAATTTGACACAATCACTCCAGGAAGTTAGATGCATGACCACAGGGATTATTCCTATGGAAGGCTATAAACTGTCGCCAATCTTCCTCTTTCACGTTTAAAAGCATGTCCTTGTAATCGCTGAGGCAACTTTTGTACGTTGTACGTTGTTTGAGAAGCCGCTTAAAATCGCCTAGATCTCCATACAAAGTAGACGACTAATTTATTTAGCTGGGGGTAATATCATGCCTACTGGATCTCCAGATAATTCATATTTATAGTTGTAAACAACTTAGAGCAACCGCCATAGACTTGTCCCATTGTACCTACCAATAGTTTACTGTGGAAAAAAGTACAAGTTAATCAAACCTCACATCTCTGACGAAAATCATGTTTCATCTAAATGAATGATTTTGTATTTGCAATAGACTGAAGGAAATTGCAACGAACTGAAACTGAAGTGATCTGAGTTGAACTGAGCGAGGAGGCATGATGGCATGAACATTTCTTGTGGCATGACTTAAAACCGACAAAACTTGACAGCTTTAAAATGCATGGACTAAATAAAGAAACAAACGTTCAACGATGACAACATCACCAGCACCAGCAACAATGAGCATTGACGTTAAAGCAGCAACAACAACAGCATAAGAAACTGTATACGGGAGGGCATCAGGCGGACAGGACAGTCCATGGCCGTTGACTGCAACATTAATGGCAGCAGCAAACTTCTTAAAGAGACCCCTAAACGGGCTCAAACATTTTATCACGATTACGGTGGTGGCATGAGTGCCCACTCAATGTAAGGTTGCATGAAGTGAGTGGTGCGCGTGTGTGTGTATGGCAGAGGGCGCATAAATATTATTCGTTTGCCTGATTCTGCATCGCATTTATCTTCTTGCTTGAGTTTTTTTGTGTTCTTGTTTGGTCTCTCTCTCTCTCTCTCGTTGGTTCCTCAGTTGTTATGGTTTACGCCACAGCATATCGGAAATGAATATGCAAAGTAACTGCCACAAATGCTTGATATGAGTATTTGAAAAACTACAACATCAACAAAAATGGAAAGCACAAGATGACAAAGATGCCGCCTGACACATGAAGATGTTAACATTACAATTATTCATTTTTAAAGGAAATTATCTGAGATGTTGAATTGTGCTGCATGTGAACGCAGATTCCGTTAAAGTGGCAGACAGAAAAGTTATGACCACGACAGTTTTGTTTTTATTTCTTTGGCGGCATTTCAAAAGATTAACGAATTTCGCACAGTAACTTCTCAGTTATGACATATTTTTCTGGCACAAGCCCTTTCAAATGTGGATACCTTTTTAGGTTTGTTGTTCACACATTGATATCGTAATTTCAGTAGATACAGTGAAAGCTCCATTTCACTCAAAAGTCGTGTTACAATTAAATTTTAGAAAATTATTATTATTAAGTCTATTATGTACAGAATTTCATTCTAACAGATTATAGATACATAAAGACTTAACAATCTAAAAACAATTTTTTTTGGGAAAACTTTTGCCTCTGTTTTCAAAAAAATGCTTTGCACGTCAGTACGAACAACCGTTTGCGACAAAATATAAATTAGTTCCTTGAGACACACTTGGGGCTTTAGTGGCAAAATATACAGTACATTTTTAATGAATACTGTATGTTGGGTTTCGTAGAAAACATTTGAAATTAATTACAAGATCATATGAGAATTGACAAACACATAATTTTCTTTCGGGTATGAAAGTCAAGCTAACAATTTTTATGATTCGAACAGCAAAAATGAAGTTTATCGCAAATCCATGTGCCTAGCACAAAGTGGGAAAAAACTGATAAAACGGAGCTACATCCGTTAGCAACTGTAAAAAAAATCTTCCGTACTAAAAAATTCGTTCCATTTGCCATCAGTATGTCTTTTGGAAAGAGTGCCTTAAGGCACTCTTAAGCATTAGAGGGTTAATACTAATTGTACAATATAAATAGGTTTAATTTAAACAAGAAAGTAATTTTGGGTTTTTGTTCAAAGTAATTTTCGATTATTTTATTCAAATAATTCACTATAATGTACAGGCAGGCGCACAAATTGGGCTACAATAAGAAATTCAAAAAAACTTTCTCTGTATTTAATTTTTGGAAGGAAGTTCCTTATTGCACGTTGCACGTTTTTTTAACTACTTTATTACACCCCATTATTATCAACTCTATTGGGAACTTTTGGTTTGGTTTAAAGGGAAGTTTTCTAGGTGGAGCCTTTTTATTACATATTGTAGTTTTTAACCCAATAAAAAGTAAATTTAGACAAGCCAAAGGGCAAGACTGGCAAATCCATGAAGTACAACCCTGAGCATGGAATTACATTTGGCAGCACACTTTCTCTTACACTCGTGCTTTTGGTTTGGTTTGTGTCTAGACTAACATATGAGGCATATTTCTTGTTTAATGGGAAATTTTCTAGGTGGAGCCTATTTATTAGCTTTTAATAAAAGAAGTACGTCTCATCAAAGAAAGGACCTTTTCTGGAAGATATAATACATATTCTTACAAAAGGGACCTAAAAATATACTTTTTTGATGTGTTAACATCTATACGCGCGCCTCTAGGGCAGTAAACTATAAATTTAATACATACGCAAGTGTTAGGTATGTAAGAGTAAATCATCGTTTGTTTGTTCGTTGCTTGGCAGTCGGTATTGAAAGTGATTATTGGGCGATTTTCATATAATTTTCCCACGTGATTTTCTCCGGAAATTCATAGCCGATTTTATTAATTTTTGGATTAAAAAGCTAGTGCGGGTTTCGACGAAGAGTTTAGGCCAAAAATTAAGGCGATCCGATATCGGCGAGCCGAGATTGAAGTGTTTTAATTTGGAGTATTAATTTGGAGTAATATTGAAAAAGTATTTTATGTTGATCTTCGGTTATATCGTACGAATATAACAATGTATGTATGTATGTACCATAGAATAACACATACTATAGAAGTTTTTATTCGCTCAATTAATTAAACGTCATAGGTACGATGGAAATTACACAGTGGAGGGTGGAAAATATGGGTTCAATAATACCAGATGGTGGCAATAGTATACAGCGATCCACAAAGGAACTACACCCGAATTTCGTGTTTTTGTGGCAAACTAGTTGTGTTAAATACAATACAAATGTATACCAACGATAAAAATCAACAAAAAAGAGCAAACTACTTTTAAATTTTTCAGTTCTATACCAAACCGACAGGAAAAAGTTAAGAGAACATATTTGGTAACGCCACCTGGCGTAAGTTAATTGTAAATTTAGTTTCTCTCATTTGCACAAACCTACGACGAAGAGTGTGAAATGAAACGTCAGATGAGAGAATAAATGTATCTATACCTATATTCGTCTATGGAAGTAAACCATGGAGCAATCTAAGTTAAAATAGTGTTTGATTGATAATAATGACAGCTAAATTATGTTTTATGTTGACTAAAATTTCTCATGTCGTTTTGGTCTAGAACTGTGAAATTTAAATGTAGTTCTCATTTTTTGTAGACTTTTAACGTTTGTATGCATTTGTGCTGTATTTAACACAACTATTTTACCAACAAACACGAAATGCCGTTGATTTTATCTTGTTCGATGTGTTGTATTAATGCGTCTATCTGCTATTATTGAATTCATGCATTCCACCAGCATATATTCTTCATCCAACTTTTACATGCAACGATACATGTGATATTCAAATTATTGAGTGAATAAACTTCTGCTCTATGTTTTACTCTTTGCTTAAAAAATTCGATTTGTCAACTATTTAAGTCTGCTGCCAATAGTTTGACAAATTTTAAATATTCGAAAACAACAGTCCCCTACACACAATGTCAATGATTTTTTTTGACATTTGACGCCTAAACAAGAACTAGCTAGCGAAAACAACACAACAAGAAATAGCTAAAATCAGCAGAAAAAAAGAAATGAAATAGTCATGTGCCACCCAAAAGAAATATCAAATAATGTGTATTATTTATTAGTTTTGTTCTTGCTGGTTTTTCAAATTGGTTACATGTCTTTTGGCCATAAATAAAAGCGTTGCACAGACACGCAGTCATAAATAAACATCAATGATATAATTCATGCTACAATGGCCCAAAATGTACAAAAAATAGTACACACACAAACAGTGAAACGAATAAATACAAAACAAAAAACCTACAGCCGCAAACAACCAACAACAAATAAGCCAACAAAGTGTTAAATAATTTTTTAATGAAAAAAATGGAATAACGACAAAAGTCGCACAGAGTAAAAAAATTGTTTGACATTAAACATTTTTTTAGCTGCTAAATGTCATTTCATGAACATTGAAAAGAGCAAAACACACTGAAGTGTGTACATTTCTGTGTGAAAAGAAGGGAAACTGAAAAAGAAAAAGACATGCAATACAAGCGTTTTTCGTTTTGCACATTTCAATTTGACAGTTGGCAACCTTGATGTGTTGACATGTCTTTGTACGGCTGTCAAATGAAAACAATAACGAAGAAATTGGGAATATTTTTTTAAGTGCAATGATGGAAGTGGAAAAATACAAGGTTTTAAGCGAAATAGTTCCGGACGTCATTCTGATATTAGAAATTCGAAATAAAGTGAAAGTAGAAAAATAAATCTTGAAAACAAACTGAATGTTTGAAAGGGTTAGAAAATAAAGATGCACCGAGATTTCGTATGTGAATGGATAGTTTAGAGAAGAACGCCGTTGGTGCAATTGTTAGAGTGTGTCACGCTTGTATATAGAAGCGCTTATTCTGTTAATAAATCAAATATAAAACAAGAACAAAGCTTTGTGAAGCTTCCCTCAAACCAGTTATCAGATGGAAAGTAAGCCTAGGGTGTGGCGGATAGATTTAACTTATTGACGGCACCTTAATTGCTGAGCTTCGGAGCCTGATAGCCGGCCGAAAAAGTTCGGTAAAATGCAAAGAAGATAGGTGTATAATACCTATCAGGGAGAAGTATACCGACAGGAACTTTTCTTACAAAAGGCATTTCATTAACTACAATCTAAGGCAAGATATTATTTTACAGAGGAACAAATTTTAAAAATTGTATTGGTTTGAAGTTTGTATTTTCTCATCAAAGTGTACATCATTTTTATTATTCACTGCCCAGAAGTCCCTAGGAAAGATTTCCAATCAGCTGTTACACCGAGATTACCTCACTTATTCTACCATGAATCTCGGATAGCTTAGCGGCGATATGGGCTCTATCCTTACAGGAGAATAAATCGATATTAGTTCGTAAATGCTTGAGTCTGCTAGTCGATATCGGCGCCACGACAAAGTATTCCCTAGTATGGGTTCCTAGTCATACAAAAATATTAGGAAATGAAGCTGCCGAAGAACTAACCAGGAAAAGTTCAAGTGGAAATGCGGAGGGACGAAACGTGATTGAAAGCTCTCTAAGAGTTGTGGGTAATGTGATTGATCGCCACTTTCACCAGGACACAGACAGAAAATGGAGAGAACTGACTAACTGTCGCATGTCACGGGATATATGGCCTAGATATGACAGCAAGAGAACTGAGTTCGTGGTGGCAATGGGAAGGAATGCTATAACCAGAATGACAGCTATCATAACCAGTCACTGGACTATTAGAAAACATGATGCTATCATTGGAATACAACACAGGTGTTACTGTTGTAGTTGTGACGACGAACTTATGCCGGAAACCCCTAAACACTTTATCTCCATAACCGAGATGACCGTCGTCTACACGCTTGAAAAACGGTCAAAGAAACATAGTACAGCAGACATGTACATGTTTTCGAAAACTGTTTCCATAAATTGATGATCTGCTGCCTTTTTGTTTCTTTGTTGTATGTTACGTTTTTCTTGTCAATAGTTTTTAATAAACAATGCCACATTTGTGTCACAAAAACATATATTACGACCTGTTAATCATGGTGTCTCCAACATGTATTATTGAATAGCAAAGACAATGTGTTTGTATTTGCATCTAAGGAAACCAAAAAGATAGATCTACTCTCCGATTTCCTTTTAAGATATATGCGATGTATCTTATTTGTGCTTGCTGGAAAAACGTTGTAGCAACTTATTGCAGGAACCATGTACATGTTTGCGACCACGATTTTCAAGAATTGAAGATCTTTTACCATTTCGGTTCTTTGTTGTCTGTCACGTTTTTGTTGTCAACAGTTTTGAACAAACAAAGCCACAGTAATATATTGTGTCTCCAATATGTATTATTGAATAGCTACAACAATGTGTTTGTACACAAGAAAACAATATTTGTGACAAACTACAAACACATAATATTTGCATCTAAGGAAACCAAAAGGATAGATCTGTAAGCGTGTAAATAAATATAGGTTGTGCTGAGCAAGTATCGAACTAACGTTTTCATTCATATTACTGGGATATTTTTCGAAGTAAAAGCCTGTATGGACCACAAACACCAAGACCCAAGTTTCGAACCAATATGCCAGGATAGGTAAAATGAGACCCTGGTACAGCTCTACTGTTTTCTGTCAAAAGGGGGTTTTGTTCTGAAACTGCTTGCTGTGCCACCGGCCTTACAAATCTCAGCCGGGAGATTACCATTCTAATCTCGCCTTGTCTGGGGGGTTCAATCTACACTGTCTTCCACAATCATTATTTCCTAATCATCAGTGGAAGAATTTGAGTGGAGTAGTGCTAAAAGTTGTCTCTCCACAATTAACCCTGCTGTTAGATTAGAAAAAACTTACGAATCTTAGATTGAGGGACCATTTGGTCCATACTGCAATTTTCATCCAAAATAATAATTTTATCTTATTCTTTGTAACTATTTTGGTTCAAAAATTTCTAAAGCAAGTATTTGACATATCAAAAACATCCGCTAACATATCAAAAACATCTTCTAAATATTTGACATGAATTTACATTCGCTTGGTAATGAAAAAACTTACGAATCTTAGATTGAGGGACCATTTGGTCCATACTGGAATTTTCATCCAAAATAATAATTTTATCTTATCCTTTGTAACTATTTTGGTTCAATAATTTCTAAAGCAAGTATTTGACATATCAAAAACATCTTCTAAATATTTGACATGAATTTACATTCGCTTGGTAATGAAAAAATGTACTATTGACCAAATGGTCCTCTAACCTAAGATTCGTCATTTTGTATTTTTCTCAGTCCTGAATAAAGTTAGAAAATTTAATTTTCGCACATAACATTGTTTTATTAAAAGACCCCATTAGCAGAAAAATTTAGTCAGTATATATCACCGTTCCAAAGTTACAAGGGAAAACAGAAAAAATTTGGACCAAATGGTCCTAATCTAACAGCAGGGTTAAGCACACACTGCTTATTTGCCACCAGATTCCCATTCTCATCCTTGCAGGAGGGAGCCCCTTACTCGGCCCGATATTCGATCCCTCTGGAAAAATTTTCGGGATTCATAATTCATTCTGCACATTTCTGTCTCTCTCTCTACTCCCACTTCCATTTTTTCTGCATACGCTGCAGCGTCTTCTTCAGCAGTTGCAATGAGACATTCTTCGTCGTACCATGGCTTATCCTTTTGCGATTTTTGATAGCCAAGTTTAGTTCTTGCACTGGTTTTCAAAGAATGGTAGACGTCTTCGAGAGGTAAAGTATTCTTTTCTAGCAGAAGAGTGAGCTTTTGTTGATAGTCTTTTGATATCTCTGGTAACTATTTGCAGCTTGTATATATCTAGCTTTTCCCGTGTTCGGCTTCATACTTTTTTCACCGTGCGCAGTCATGTACGAACTTTCGAACCAGGTAATGAACCGAGTCGATATTGCCAACTCGAATCACATGTACATCCGCTACACTAGAAGAGTGCCTGCCATTTATTACCACGTGATCAATCTGGTTCTGCGTTCTCTGGTCAGGAGCAAAAACTATGCACTAAAGTCGAAATGTCTCTTCACCCGAATGCCAACAAACAAAATTAGTGAAGTCCTAATCATTCCCTGCTCTGTCTCTCTCTCTTACTCTCTTCATTGAATATTCCAAAACACGAGCAGATTTTTGATAGTATTATTGTATATAGTTGTAACAATGTTGAAGTAAAATTACATAAACTATGCAAAATGTATAAAATAATCAAGATGTGACGCGAGAGAGAAATGAGTGTGATTTAACTGTGAACACTTTTTTCTCTTTTACGAGGGTTGCCAAATTACGCACATCTTCTGGTCGTCTTCTTCTGGATCATCTTTGTCAGGAGATATCCAAATCGCATTACCGAACAATTATCTGTATACTATGTTACATTTCCCGTGTCTATTAGCCCATCACAAATGAATGTCCCTTAGAGCTAATGTCATCTTTGTAGCATACATGGGTTTCTTTTAATTTGCACTGTATTTTAATTTGTATTACTTTATCAGGCAATGCAAATTCATTTTGTGGAATCGGATGCCAATTGTAATGAAATACGGGAATGCTTTGAATTATTTTGAATTTGTTGTACTGCTAACTTTTCTGTTTTCAAACTATTTTACATGCAGAGGTTTGTGAAATCAGAAGAAAACAGCCTCTGTAAGATATTCTCTCAAACACATGCTGCAGAAAAGATGTCTATGTTTGGAACACACTCCAAATATTCATATATTTGCACGTCCTAAACTCACTTATCTTTAAATGCAATTATTAACATGTTTACCTGCAAAGATGTATACTTTTTCGTGAACCCACATGCGTGTTTTATCCCAAACATCCATATTCATACGTTGAAACATTCGTGTGTTTCCTCCCAAACAAACGATTAACAACCGAGTGCTTGAAACTAAAACGAAACACATCAGTTAACATAAGAAACAGTCAATTCGGGTAAACACGCATACAGGAATATTTTCAAATTGCTTACTGAAAGAATAATGCAAAAATACAGTTATACACTTCTAATAACTTTAACTTAGACTGAGAACAATCTATATTTGTCCCTGGTTTATTATTTTGTCAGTGCACCAAACACAGCTGTATTTTCATCACAAACACAAGTGTATTTATACCACAAACACACATATTATAACATATTAATCATTGTGTCTCAAGCAAACACAATGTGCGTGGACACAATTGTATTATATTTCGGACGAGCTCCAAACATATGATATATTTGCATCCAAACAAAAAAATAAGAAAATTTTTGATGTGTTAACATCTATAGGCACGGGTGGGGGCAATCTATCAAAGTGAACACACGCAAACAACACACAGAGTTAGCATCACATTGGCTCTGCCTGAAAATAAGAGTGATGGTATTGATGTAGCGGCAGCGAACAAACAAGCAGGTCGTCGTCGCCAAAGAGTATTGAATAATATAGAGAACTCATGGAACGAATTGTATGACTCCAAAGCACTGGTGACATCTGGCGAATGATTCAAAACGCATTACTCTCTTTTTGTCAGAACTTGGTTCATTCATAATTTTGATGTGAATCATTGATACCTTTTGATGTATAGAATTACGCAACGGTAACTGAATTGAAACTGAAATTAATTATCCCTACAGAAGTCTTGGGAAGTTCGGTAATACCATCCCCTGTTTCAATCAAACTGGCAGCTGCTGGCGAAATGACGACAAGTTTAGTTGCTGTAAAACCAACTTGAAGCCCTATATGGTTCATGTGTCCAAATTGTTTCAAAATTCGGGTTTTGAAACCGAAGTGATTCTAAATTTGGACAATGAAACCGAATTACTGCCGCTACCGCTTCTTGTTACCACATTGATTCGAAATTCGGTTGTGGCAATTGAAAGGATGGAAACTTTATTACAACAAAAATAATTGGAATTGCACTTGTAAGAATCGAATTAACTATACAATTAAGTTCTTTCAACCAAATTTTAGTTTTGGTCCTTAAATACAACCTCAATTCGATTGTCAAAAGATCGCTTGGTTGAATATGAGCATTCTTACCGAAAAATCTTCTTTTCGGATGAAACTCATTTTCTCCTTGGAGGTTACGGTAGCAAACAAATTTGTCGCACTTGGGCCTCTGAAAAGCCACACGTCGCACAGTGGGTTGAAGGGTATGCAAAGTGGAAATTAATTCAGGGAAGTCGTAATTTTCAAATATTGTTATTTTTTATTGATGTATATTGCTAAATATTGATTCTAAATTCGGGTTTTGAAACCGAAGTGATTCTAAATTTGGGTATTGAAACCGAATTTGTGCTACTACCGCTTCTTGTTACCACATTGATAGGAAATTCGGTTGTGGCAACCGAAATGGTGGAAATTTTTTTTGATACAAAGATGGAATTTGTTTCTGATATAAATAATTGGAAATTTAGTTGTAAGAATCGCATCAACTATGAAATTAAGTTTCTTCAACAAACTTTCAGTTTTGGACCCAAAATACAGTTCTGACAACCTGCATTCGGTTGTCACAACCGAAATTTTGTGGCAGCAGCCAAATATATGGTTGGTAAAACTTAGTTTTAACCAACCAGTTCTGTGTCTGTGTCAATAAATTTACAATTGTCATTTTAGAAGCAAATTATCTGTTGTACCATATTTAACAGTAGTTCTTGAAATGCACCCAGGCAATCTACAGAAAATATCGTACTCAGTAAAAAAATATATATTCATATATAGACACAATTTACTATCGAAATCTGGGTCAAGGTGATTGGGGCCACATTTTTCTCAACCTATATATATATTGCAACTATCCATTTCCATATTAACGATCAATTAATTTCCACACATTTCCTGCACTGCACTGCCTCAGTAATTTATGAATGATTTACATTCATGATGTCAATTTGCATTCAAATGCGTTTGCAATTTTCATTTCAAAATGCATTTCACACATTCATTGCATTAATTATAAAAATCGATACTAAAAACCAATTCAATGATCTGCCAAATATCAATGTGCATTTCAGCGGCAGTAGCAGTGGCAGTGGCAGCAACAACTGCAATATGTATCTTTCCTTTCGATTCGCTTCAAATTCGAACACGAATAAATAAATATTGAAAAGAGACTGTTCAGGGGCTATAAACACCGCAGAGTATTCAACAAATTGTTGTTACCGTTGTTGCTGTAGTTGGTATTGCTGTCTGAAAAGTGCTTTTAAATATTAATGAAATTGCAATTTACGTGTGAATTTAATTGCCGTAAGTGTTATAAACATTATAATTTATAGGAGTGTTTGCAAATAATTTACACAAAAAACAATACAAAATAAAAACAAAAAAAACCAAAAGTGGTGAACAGCAAAAGTATATCTCGGGGAAAAAACTGTAAATTTATGTTTAAATATAATTGCAATTGAACACAATTGTAATCATATACAAAATTGAACAGACACAAGTACAGCGTATTGCCATAAATAACATGAGGAAATACACTGGGGAAAAATGTGAGACGAGCCCGTTTTTCAATTAGAGTAAACAAGCTGGAAATTTTTAATGCTGATTATTAACAAAAATGCAAAAAAAAAATTACATGAGATGTCAGGGAACACCCGGATAAAACGAAATTCCTTTCGCTATATATTATGTACTAGTTAGTTCCAACACGCCTAACGCGTCCCTTGAAAAATGCGGTCATTTAAATGGATCTTTAGGAAAAGATACTTTTTGTAAAATTACTTTTTGTAAGTTAATTTTTTTAAGAACAATTGTTTTTTTATAGAATGTTTTTTTTTTTAAAAAGAAGTATATTTGTAGGTCATTTTGTAAGAATATGTATTATATTTTCCCGATAAGGTCCTTTTTTAAAGAGAACAACTCTTTTATTAAGAGCTAATGTTTGTTTTTAATAATAGGTACTATTACTTTCTGTAAGAAAAGTCATAAGAGTATAAATTTTTTTTAAAAAGAAGTATGTACTTGTTTTAGGAACAGGTACTTTTTAAAAAAGCTGTACTCTTTTTAGGAAAAGGTTATTTTTTTAAGAAACCGTACTTATTTTCAGAAAGGCTACTTATCTCAAGAAAAGAAAAGGTATTATTTTATATTTATGAAAATGTACTTTTAAGAAAAGCAATTTTTGTAAGAAAAGGAATTTTTTTAAGAGAAGGTATTTTTTTTTGTAGAAAAGGTTTTTTTTAAGAAATGGGAATTTTGAATTTGAATTTTGTTGACCGATTTTTTTTTTTTTTTTTTTTTTTTGTTGATGTTTGAGAAATTCTTACTACAAGCTTACAAGTCATGTACATTTTTGGAATTGAAAAATGGTTGGTTTTTTGTTGGAAATAATAGACAATTCAGTTCAACACACACTCACTGGCATGACTAGTTTCGAACTCCGTGACAAGTTCATCAGCATATGACTACTGTGCCTGAATTGATACCATCAATCGTATATATACAAACTCAATTCTGCAATTCACTTGTGCGAATTAGTATCGATCGAAGATCCCTAAGTATCAACATCACTGAAACGCCTATACCAACAACAAGAACAGATAGAATTTTTCCACCATGTTCTTTTTTTAGACTTGGCCTTTTTTTTTGAGAACAAGTACAATTTTAAGAGTAGGTACTAAAAGGTACTCTTTAAATATAATGTAGTTTTTTAAGAAAAGGCAATTTGTTGTAAGATAATGTACTTTTTTAAGCACAGGTACTTATTTCCAAAAATTACTTTTTTTAACCTTTATATGCTCCTTGTGTCAAAAACGACACAAGAGGGATTTATTTTTAGTTTATTTTTTTAACTATCTATGGAAATCCTTCAAGATTCTTTTTCAAGATACTTTTTGTAAGAAAATTTACTTTTTTAAGTAAAGGTACTTCTTTAAGATCAGGTATTTTTTTTAAGAAAAGTTACTCTGTTTAAGAATATGAGTAGGTATTTTTTTCAGGAAATTTACATTTTTTAAGACAATGTTATTTTTTAAACTTCTTTCACTTTAACTTTTCTAAATTTACTTTTTATTCGATTCAAACTACAATACATATGTAATAAACAGGCTCCACCTAGAAAGTTTCCCATCAATCAACAAATTTGACCCCATATGTTAGTCTAGACACAATCCAAACCAAAAGTAAGAGTGTAAGAGTAAGTGTGCTGCCAAATGTAATTCCATGCTCTGGGTTGTATTTCATGAATTTGCCAGTCTTGTACTTTGGGGTTTCTAAATTTACTTTTTATTGGGTTGAAAACTACAATATGCAATAAACAGGCTGCACCTAGAAAACTTCCCGTTAAACCAAAACAAACCAAAAGTACCCAATATAGTTGATAAAAATGGGTTGTAATACAGTAGTTAAAAAAGTTGTTTAAAAGTTTTTCATTTAGCCCCCATCCCGCAACGTGCGATAAGGAATTTCGTTTGACATTCCCGTAATCACATCTTTAATACGCGCCGGGCGGTCTACATTTGAAATTACAAAACAGCGTTCTAATGCATTAGCATGCAAATATTTGCATTTGAATATACATGCGGCAAATTTGTCTTTTTTGTTGTTTGGCTTGTCGCAAATATAGTATATATAGCTTGTCGCAAATAGAGTATTCTTGTGTCCAAACACATTGTGTTTGGTATTCAATATTACATGTTGGAGACAAAATGATTAATAGGATAATAATATTTGTTGTTATTTGTTGAAAACTGCTGGAAACTCATGAAAACAATGCTGGCAAACATATACATGTTTCCT
Organism: Phaonia tiefii; assembly: GCA_963931995.1. Lineage (NCBI taxonomy): Eukaryota > Metazoa > Arthropoda > Insecta > Diptera > Muscidae > Phaonia > Phaonia tiefii. Next base: position 13,306,363 of record OZ008368.1, on the reverse strand, counting down.
GTAATATGTTCCAGGCCTTTTTTCAGCGTGTAAGTGAATTTAGGACTCGCAAATATATGAATTTTTGCCGTTGGTTCCAAATGTGAATATGGCTCCTGCATAATGTGTTTGAGATAATATATTTCAGACGCGTGTAGTGTTGACGGATTTTTATTAAAGGTCAACAACTATGCATTTCGACCAGTCAAATGAACGGCATTTCAAAATTTATATATTGCGTTTTGGAAGTTTAGTTATGCATTCGGTGCATTATGGCGAAATCATTTCTTCACGTGTATTCATACCCCAATATAACAACTACACCACACAAAAACAAACAAAAAATACAACCACCACGAACCACTACCAAGTATTTACGCCTATAATAAAATCAATGAAATGAAATTGCAAGAAATACAATTCAATTCATTGAATTCATTTCGTACGTATCATAAAAATAACAAACAAATTTTCATTAAACGTGATTACCATGAAATTAATGGTTGGCTGGTTGTGTTATATTTTTGCTTCGCGCTCGTATTAAGCGTAACGATACAAATCGGCTCGAAACGAAATAAAAAAATATAAAATTTTTATATATGAGCGAACAAAATTGAGGTTAATAAACAACGCCACATGATGATGATGTCAATGATAATGACTTTTTAAGAAATTTGATTTGCCCAACACCACAATGAACGTGATCATGATCATGATTGTGGTGATTGTGATGGTGATGTTGATGGTGATACTGATGTTGCTGTTGACGCTCTCGTTGTTGCTGTCACTTGTCGTCCGGTTGTTGATGTTTCAGTGTGTTTTGCTGCTATTGCTAATTTGTTGCCAGATTTCAATTATCGTTTGCCATCCATAAACTGCAGTAGCAGCACCAGTGGCAGTGGCATTCCTATGTTTGTCATCTCTATAAGACTGGCAGTCGTGTATATTTTGTTTGATGTTTATATTATTTTGCATTCACATTACGAATTTCGCATTTGTTAATTTATTTTCATCTCAGCAATTCGGCTGTTGGTGCTTGCATTGCGTCCGTTGTTCGTTTGTTTAAATATTCATTTTGTGTGACATTCGCGGTCGTTGGGGCTGTCACATTCGCGCATTCTGTATTTGACAACTCGTCTTCAACAAAATATATGAGTGACACTAATTTGCACAATTAAAAACAAATAATTTACGTTAATTTATAAGACAATCAACGAATTCATTTTAGGTATTTTTTTTGTTGTATTATTTACTGAACGAACAAAAAAGGCAAATAATTAACAACAAGCAACAATTCACAGTATTTTAATTGTTTTCTCATTTTTTTTCGAGATATCGCTTTGAAGTCTTTTGTTTTTGACTTTGGTGTTTTCGTGCTAATTGTTTTGTCATTTTAAACCTACAGTTATTAAGAAAAGTATACTGAACAGGGATTTAAAAGATAATCTGTACAAATTTATTATAAAATAAAGATAAATGTCAGGTCTGTATTTGATCGACAGACCTGTCGCAGAACTATGTTCAAGGTTAATGTCAAAGATGGCTCTTTACAGATAATTCAAAAAATTTCACCTTTGTGTGAAATTTTCGTAATGACCTGAATAAACAAAGTTAAAAAATTCTTGCAACCTTTGCAAACTTTTACATTTTTGAATTCCGAATGGGACAACTTTTGAGTAGAGTAAATGGAGTGGTGATAGAACGTCGCGTTAAGCCCCGTATTCACCCTTTCACTACTGATGTCCACTGTAGTGGACGTAACTTCGCGACTGCACTAAACATTGTTACTAACAACAAAAATGTTTTTTTTTTGTTGAAATATGTTAAACGGTACTTTTGCATCGCTACCACGCATAACTCGTACTCAACAGTGTGAAAGTAGGCAGTTGTTTGCTGATTTCTGTGAAGAAGGTACGCTTCTATCACACAATTGCGTTCTAATATAATTGACAGTGCTTAATTTTTAAGATCTGTTCATAGTACTATATCGGTGATTTTTTTCCAACATAATCGAGAGTTCTTTCATATATTAAAATAAAAATAAGAGTGATTTAGCCAAAGATAAGTGCAGCAGCATATGAAATGTGCATGTCCCGTGTAATGGACATCAGTAGCCATACGTTGTAGAATTGTTGATAATTTTTGCTTGTACAGGTTACAATGGCAAAACGTAAAACACTTACTAACCAAGAGTTGTGCGACTTTTTGGATAACTTATCTGAAATTGAAGATGAGTTTGACGACGATGAAGTTGAATTATTTGGAAATTCTATAACTAAACGAGTTGGGGGAGATTCTGATGACGGAGAATCCGATGTCATTGAGGATGATTCCGGAGAACCGTTAGGTCAAAATAATAGCATTTCCAGCAGAATATTTAGCCCACATTCAACTCGAAAGGATGGTGAAAGTGAAACATTATTCGGATTGGACGAAGACGATGTCCCTTTAAGAACCTTATTTTCGGTGCGAGTCCTAAGATCGTCCGGCGCAGCAAAGACGTCATCCGAAACACATGAAGAAATGGATGAGTCCCATGAAGAATATAATATAACTGACAAGAACTCCATCAAGTGGCGACGAGCTCGTAATAATGACAGAATATTCAACTCAGCATTTGAGAGATCTGACGACTCGATTGAGGAGGTCAGAACTCCGTTTCAGTACTTGGAAACATATTTTCCGGCACAATTTTTTCAAGACGTCGCTCATTTTACTAACCTTTATAGTACGCAACAACAGTCAAAGTTCCAGCCAACTAATGCTGGAGAAATCCGTGCGTTTTTTGGTTTGCAGTGTATGATGGGTATTTTAAAATTTCCACGTATATCAATGTTCTGGGAAAAAGGTCTTGCTCTACCAATGTTTGCAGATACCATGACACGTAATCGGTTTTACGCTATTCGATCTCATCTACATTTGATAGACACGCAGATGACCCCAGATAATAACGATAAATTTTATCGAGTACGACCTATAATGAATGCAGTAAGACAGCGTTTATTGCAACATAAGTTAGAAGAATCGTTGTGTGTGGATGAACAAATTATTCCATTTAAGGGGCGTCTTTCCATCAAGCAATACATTCGTGGAAAACCATGCCCATGGGGCATAAAGGTATATGTTCTATGCAGTAAAAGTGGTATGCCTTATGATTTCATCGCTTACCAAGGATCAACCACTGAAATAGAGCCAAATATAATGGAAAAATTTGGCTTTAGTGCTGCTGTTGTTCTAGAACTGATGAAACGTGTTCCACGTGACGCAATTGGTCACAAATTGTTTACGGACAATTTTTTTACTACATATTCTTTATTGGAAGTTCTACAATCACGGAAAATATTAGCGGCAGGCACAATTCGTGTAAGCCGTTTTAAAAATCCACCACTATCGGCAGATTCCGATATGCGCAAAAAGGGGCGTGGATATGCCGAACAAGTCATAAGCCAAGACGAAAAAATAATAGTGACCAAATGGTTCGACAACAAATCGGTACATTTAGCCTCAAACTTTGTTGGCATAAGCATATCTGATACGGTTCAACGCTATGACAAAAAGGACAAACAGTTTGTTGAAGTTGAGAGGCCAGAAGTTGTCAAACTATATAACAAAGGAATGGGAGGCGTCGATCTTTTAGATCAAATGATTCAGTATTATCGCATATTCATCAAATCGAAGAAGTGGACACTAGGCGTGGTAATGCATTTTTTTGATATGGCGGTAGTGGCTAGCTGGCTCGAGTACCGAGCTGATAATGAAAAAAATGGAGTACCACTCAAAAATCAGCTCGACCTCCTAGCCTTCAAAAAAATCATCGGCAACACACTACTGACAATTTCACCAAGTGCCATAAATAGGAACAAGAGTGGTCGTCCTTCACGTGGGCCTGAGTCTCCTCTTCAAGAGTCCACTCCTCACGAGAATGTAGATTGTGTGCAGTTCGCCAAAACAACAAAGAGGTTCAAATATTTTGCTCAGCCACCTACCGATGTTAGATTAGATGGAATTGGACATTTGCCAAAGGTTGAACAATCACAAAACGCAATGCGATGCAAATTTGAAGGATGCAACCAGAAGACATTCATTTATTGCGAAAAATGTAAGGCACACCTATGTATTCGAGGAAAATCGGACTGTTTCTACAACTACCATCTAAAATAATAATTAGTAATTTTCATGTACAGTACTTATTTTGATTCAATAATAAAATAATAAAACAAAAAAACGAGATATCGTGCCTATTTCGTAGCCAAAGTTATATTTTTACTATTGTAAATCATTGCATACTCTTAGTCAATTTGACTACCATTACTACCCATGTCCACTCAGGTGGACATCACAAAGCAGCCACACCCACATAGGTAGGAAAAAAAAACTTTTTCGGGATGTTTGTCTTTACCATATTAATTAAAAAAACCAACAAAAAAATTTTAGCCACATCCATTTTAATTCGGTAGTGAAAGGGTTCAGTACTTGCGAATTTTTCGTAAGAAATTTTGCCATTAATTTCTAAACGGAAAATTTTGTTGCGGAGAGTTACCACATATCTTTGATATACCTTGCAAATAATTCAATAATAATTCCTCTTCGCACTCCATTTTATTTTTAACTCATGTGGTGTTACTTTAGTTTGCTAAAATTATCGAAATGACAAAATTCCGGTTCCAAACAATTATCAAACAATTGTTTTCACACAAAATAACTTTGGCGTACCAACCCTGTAATTGATGTTGCTTACGAAATTTTCGCAAGGAGCTGAGTACTAGGCAAATAAAAACTTACCGAAAATTTCGCTGTATGAAATTTTCGTTATATTCTATACACGACGAAAATTTCATAAAAACTGAATAGCGGGCTTTACTTAAAAGTACAAAAGTGTCCCCAATAGTACAACAAATAAACACTAAAGTACAAAATGTGTACTTACTTACTTATCCGGTCGCGAACAAACCCGGGGGTCAGGGACACTACAAAACGAAGATGCCATATCTTGCCAACCAGTTTGATCTTTTGCCTTATATCTCTAGTTGGTAATACCAAGTGTACATAGATATTTGTCAACCTGATTCCACCAGCGAACTTTCGGTCTTCCTATTATTCGTCTGCCGTCGAGTTCGGTTTCGGAAACCCTTCGCGCTGGTTCGACTTCATCCATTCCACTGACAGCGCAATTGCATTATTTTGATCCGCTTAACTATGTGAATGTCGGAAAATAGCTGAGTCGCCGATACTCACCGTTGTGCACTAGTTGACCATAAATTTTTCGGAGTACTTTTCTCTCGAAGACTCTCACAGATGATTCGACTCCTTGCGATAAGACGCTGGATTCTGCGCCATAAAGCAAGGCAGGTCGTGTGAGAGTCTGGTATAGTTGGACTTTTGTTACTCGAGAGACGACTTTATCTCTAAAGTGAATCCAGAGAACTAATTGTTTGAAACGAGGTTGTAACAGCCGTAAGTTCGGCTGGTACCACCGAATTCAGGTTGTCACAACCGAATTGAGCTTGTTACGACCGAATTTATTTTACACAATTCTGACTGAATTAATTTCTCCACTGCCCTTTATTACGCCTAAAGAGACGGTTTATCTCCATTTTTTTTCCCCTATACCGCCCAGCCGCAGCTTGTCGTAGAATTAACTGAAGCATTGCCATACGTGCAACATTCTTTTCTTTTTGGATGTATCTCACCGATGACGCATTGGATCTCGGATTTGAGCTCAAGCTTTGTTTCTGGTTTATTTGGACAAATCACAGGTTTAACAAAACCCCAAAGAAAGAAATGGCACGACGATAAATCGCATGATCTTGGAGGCCATTCAACATCAGAATTTCTTGAGGTAATTTGTTCTGGAAATCGTTGCTGCAATAAATCGATTGTTTCATGCGCGGTGTGGTAGGTGGCGCTGTCTTGTTGAAATCACATATCATCCAGATCCATGCCGTTCAGTTGAGGTCACAACAACTCCGTTATCATGATCCTGTAACGAATGCCGTCACAGGCACTGCAATTTCGACCTCATCTTTACAAAAGTAAGGGTCAATCCCGCCGCCTGACCAAAATGCGCAGCAGACAATTGCTCGTTGTGGGTGCATTTATTTCTCATGGACTGCATGAGGATTTTCTGATCCCCACATTCGACAATTTTGTGTATTCACGAAGCCATTCAGATGGAAATGCGTTTTATCGGAGAAGATGACATATTTTGAAAAATTAGCATTGACTTCACTTTGCTCCATTACCCATGATACGAATTGCCGGACCTTTCTATGGCTCCTGAATAAGCTGAATTTTGCACGCATGAAGGTACAGACCTATTGTCAACATTCTCTGCGTAGTGCTTCGTTAAATTTGAAGTTGTTGAAAACGATGCCGAGCTGATGTTTTCGGCGACACTCTCGTTTACAGCAGCATTGATTTCAAGTGACCGACCGGTACGTTGACGCACAGGAGTCTCACTGTCCACAACCGACCCTAGTTCTTAAAATTTTTTGGATGGTTGACACATTAGGTGCACTTTCTCGGGTCAAATATCTTCGAAGTTTGTGAGCGGTCTCAGCATAACTTTTCAAATTTTTTTACCAAATTTTCACAACTATAAGTATTACGCGTTGTTCTTTCGTAAAGCGCTCCACTTTTAATATTCGGCATAAAAATATGTGACAGCCGCAAAATTTCAGATTTGTCACTTCCACAAAAAAAATGCCACCAAATTTAAAAAGTGCAATCTTACTGAGACACCCTTTGTAATAATTAAGTGTTTTATTTAAAATTGTTTAATAAATGAGTGTGCTAATGAAATTGTCAAAAGAAAAACCAATGTGTGTGTTCTTACTTTTACGTGCCACTGTTGTAAAAGTTTTTGTTAATATACACAATTAAAGAAATATAAAAAAAATTGTTACCGGGAGTTGAGCCTGGCCCTCCCGATAGATTCGATATATAGTCGGATATGTCACCGCTTAGACACATATTTCTCGTTTTCCATAAACGAAAATGTAAGTTTGCCGCAAACAATTTCTTGAACTACAATTAGTTGTCTAAACTTTATTTTGTGAGGAAAGAAATTTTCCTGTGGAAGCATGTTGTACTTTGGGACGAGTATCTTTGGCAATGTTGCCGCCCTAATTTTTAATGGAGGTAGCATTTTTTTTCCCTTTGTTGTGTTAGAATTTATGGGTGTAAGTTGAATTGAAGTTGTAAGAAGCTCTCCCCAATCCCTTCATGAGGTATAATGGGAATACATATTTTTATTTTTGAAACGAAGTTCTTTATCGCACGATGCAGGATGGGGGCTAAATGAAAAAATATTAAACAACTTTTGTTTTAACACTATTATGCTACAACCCACTATTATCAACTATATTGTCAACGTTTGCTTTCGTTTGTGTCTAGACTAACTAGATGCCTCACACATGTTGGGAAATTTCTTGTTTAAATGGAAGTTTTCTAGGTACAACCTGTAACCAATATTTAGTATATATTGTAGTTTTGAACCCAACGAAAGTAGAATTTAGAGAAGTCAAAGTGCAAGAAGTTTAAAAAAAGAAAATTTTCTTTAATAACTGCCTTTTCTAACAAAGAAAAATTTCTTATAAAGAATACCTATTCATATTCTTAAAGAAAGCACCTTTTCTTAAAAAAATACCTTATCTTAAAGAAGTAACTTTACTTAAAAAAGAAAGTTTGCTTACAAAAAGTACCGTTTCTTAAAAAAAAGTAAGTTTTTTTAAAAATAAGCCTTTTGTTAAAAAAGTAAATTGTCTTACAACATATTGCCTCTTCTTCTTCTTCTTCTTATTTTGTGAAACAAAATAACTTTTCTTAGGATAGTACCTACACTTAGAATTATACCTGTTCTTGAAAAAATGCTCAATGCTAAAAAAATACCATTTCTTAAAAAAAGCCTTTTCTTAAAAAAAAATACCTTCTTTAAAAAAAAAACATTTTCTTACAAAAATTCCTTTTCTTAAAAGTATATTTTCTTAAAAATAAAGTAATACCTTATCTTTCCTTGAGATAAGTAGCCTTTCTGAAAATAAGTACGATTTCTTAAAAAAATAATCTTTTCCTAAAAAGAGTAGCACTTTTTTAAAAACTACCTGTTGTTATAAAAAGAACTTCTTTGTAAACAAAATTCATACTCTTATGGCTTTTTCTTACAGAAAATACTTATTGTTAATAATAGTACCTTTTCTTAAAAAAACGTAGCTTTTAAAAAAGGAATTACGTCTCTTTAAAAAATTACCTTTTAGGGAAAATATAATACATATTCTTACAAAAGGACCTAAAAATATACTTTTTACTTTTAAATGATACATTCTATAAAAAAAAAATTCTTAAAAAAAGTTTATCATTTTCTTAAAGATCCATTTAAATTATCGTATTTTTAACGGTCGCCTTAGGCGTTTTGGAACTAACTGGTACATAATACGAGGTTGAATTTTTTGTTTCGGGATTAGAGAACAAAAACAAATATTAATCATCGCAAATCACTTTATTGTTTTTAAAAATATTCCCCATGAAGATTTATACACTTCTGCAAGCGTTTGAACCAATTGTCGAAACACTTTTGCCACTCTGATTGAGGTATCTCCAAAACATGCATTCTGAATGCAGCAACCGCTTCTTCAGGTGTCGAAAAATGTTGACCTCTCAGTTTATTTTTTACGTACGGGAATAGAAATAAGACATTCGGTGCCAAGTCAGGACTATACGGCGGATGACCCATCAAATAGATGTTTTGGGTGCTCAAAAATGCAGTTGTTTCAGCCGATGTGTGAGCTCGCATTGTCGTGATGAAGAGTGATCCGTCTTCGGCGGTTGGTTTTCCTGATTTCTTGGAAGACAACTGGCAAACAAATGGTTGTGTACCACTCCAAATTCACTGTTCTGCGTTGTTCTAAAGGTACGGTTGCGACATATCCGGTTTTTTCGATAAAACAGGCGACCATTTGCTTGGAAGTGCTTCGGGCGCGAACAACTGTTGTTGGATTTTGTTCAACTCGAAACACCGATACAGTTGACTGCTGTTTACTTTCGGGCTCATACGCGTAAATCCAGGATTCATCACCTGTCACGATGTCATAGACGTTTTTCGAAACACCGCGACTGTATTTTTCGAGCATTTCTTTTGACCAATCGACACGAGTTTTTTTTTTTGAGCGATTGACAAATTGTGTGGGATCCAACGCGAACAGTCAACTGTTTATGCAATATTGAATGTATGCTAGTCCCACTAATGCCTAAGGTTGTCTCAATCTCATGATAGGTCACATGACGATTTTGCAAAATCAGATCACGCACAGCATCAATGGTTTTCGGAACAACAGCTGATTTTGGACGACCCTCACGAAATTCGTCTTGGAGAGAACTACGACCACGATTGAATTCACCATACCATCGATAAACACTGATCCTTGATGGAGCTTCAGCGCCAAAAATTGAATTAAGTTCATCCATGCACTGTTACTGAGTTAATCCACGTCGAAGTTGTAAAAAATAATCGCACGAATATGTTCACGATTTAATTCCATTTTTCGGCCGAGATGAATCTTTTAAGTTACTGTAAACAACACAAATAGCTCTCGCATGTCAAAAAGTTCTGAGTACGTATAACCTCAAAAATGTCCAACTTTACGATAGAGCTCCCAGTTGGCAGATTGCAGCACTAGGGTTGCCAAATCCGGAAACATAAATTTCAACAAATTCAATATAGCAAAATGAACTTCGTTCCAACCGGGTGTTAGGGGACACCCTCACCTTTTGCAATTTTGTTTTAAGATGAAGTAGTTTGTTTTAAAGTTACAGGACCAGTGTTAAAAAATTTTCAATATTTTTGATGTCAGCGTAATTTTAAATTGAATTATTTTTAGTATTTTTATTATACTGCAGAAAACTTTCAAATTTTATTGTCGCAAAGCAACTTTTTTGAGTCAACTATAGAATTTGTGAGTCTAATTCCATTTGGCTTTAAGGCTTTAAGCTTAACGCTTTAAACTTAGGCTTTAAGCTTGCAAATGTGTTATTTCACCAATCTCTGTCAATAACATCTCATTTCGAAATACAACTTCATGACAGTTACTTTCTTACTGTTGTTCCTTAATTGTCATGTTTAACAGTTGTTATGTTTAATTTGATTTGAACTAAATGACTGACCGAGCTGTTGACTTTAATTGACATGATTCAGTTTTGTTTTTGTGTTGTCGTTCATGTTGTTTTTCACTTTGCAACTCAATTAAATGTCAGTTTGACAGAAAGAAACGAAAAAAAGGCAGGCAGGCAACAACAGCAACAAAAAAGTTACAAACAACTTTTTCCATTTAGAAAAAAAAAAACACTGCAATAACATGGACAACAACAGCAACAAAAAAAATGCCATATATTTATAACAAGTATTATTAACAAAAAAATGTAAGTTGTTTACATATTTTTTATTGCACATAATTGTATGGTTTAATGTTAATCGCTATAACTATATAAAGCCTCAGGTCGGTCCCATACGGCGATGTTGTCGTGGGTATCTGTGATGTTGTTAACCGACTTAATGAAAGTTGTCAATACTGCTGTTCTACAAATGACTTGAGTATACTTGACATGCTTGGCACTTACATTGTTTCAACTAATGACCAAGTAGATGGATAGATGTATGACCATTATGATTATTCATAATTTTAATATTACCATATGCCACAGTCAAAAGCCATTGGATGTTAATTCTTTGGATTCGTTACAGGTGTCGCGGTGTCAGTTCGTTTTAATGTTAACATTTAAACGCCAAACTGATGGGATTTGGAAGTGAGTAAGTCAGACAAGTTTTCATAAAATAATCAATTGTTATGCATTTCATTTCAAGCGTATTAGCAGCCACTTGTGATTAGTTATGGTACAATTAACTAACTTGAACAGCTACTAATGATTATGAAGTGCCTATTACGCAGTAGAGATATGTAAATGATCACTTGTTTTTGAAGTTAAAAGTATTTTGTGAAAGTTATAGAGGATAATTAGATACAGATATGAAAAGAATGTGAGTCCTATAGAAGGAAAGACGGTTTCGCAATCTGAAACATGTTTTGAATATGAAATGACTTGGAAGATGTAATAGGGCCTATGAACCAACAGCTTCGATAGTTAATAGAGGTTACCATACCCGAAACAATTGAAAATAATTCACGCCATTATGTTGGTTAAATGGTGATTGAAAGTTCATGAGACATTTAAGGCTACAACGACATTAAGGAGGATTCAAAAAAGTTGTTGACGTTATCGTTCAAAATTTAATTTTCGTCCTTTTAACAATTATTCCTAAAACATTTAAGCTTTATCAATGGCCTTTCTTTCAGTTGGTACGTAAAAACATCCTTAAATCTAGCCTCACAAATAAACGGAAATTGTCCCTTTTTTATTAGGACTTTGCGTCGTCCTATTGGAACCACATGTCGCTCACATCCAACTTTGACAAAATAAATTAGTTCTCACCGCTCGGAGTGCCCGAGTCTTGTACATGATAACGTTAGTTTGATCCCTGCGCTGTCGACCTTACATTTCTTTCGACAGCGGATTCCCAGCATAGAGATGGCGACACCATCGAGTATTTAGCCATCAAAAAGCTTCTCGAATTCCGTTAGGAACCTGTGTAAAACTGTAGTTCCCAATCAGTGAGTGTAAAAGTAGAAAGAGCACAACTCACTGGTTGTGAAAAGTTCTCCCCAATCCCTTCATGGGATATAATGCGAAACCATTTTTTATATTTTAGAATCAAGTAGTTCTATTGTTTTATCTTTTTTTTAATTCATTGGGGTTTTTTAAAATGTCCTCAATTATTACTAGCTATGTTATTTATATGGATCAAAATATTACATATTCAAGTCCTAAAATCTAACCAATTTTAAACGGTGACGTGATATTTAAAAAAATCAACTTTTCTGTGTAAATACCCATATATACGATTGATAGTCTGCTGGTGGTATTAATTCAGGCGCAGCAGTTAGACAATTGATGATGCAGTTGTCACGGATTTTGAAGCTGCTGCGCCTGAATTAATACCTTTTATACCATGAAAACCCAACCAACCAACTTGTAAGCTGCTAGAATGAACTTCATCTTTTCAAAAACTTATTTTTCGGATAACCCAAAAACTGAATACTTCACGACGGTTAACTGTTTTCGTGAGCAAAACTAAAATTTCAATTACCACTAAATATTGCCAATTTTATTAAAATCATTTCATTTCAATTCAATTTAATTCCATCCCATTCAATTTACTTGAATCAATTCACTCCAATGCAATCTAATTCAAGTCAATTCATTTGAATCCATTTCAAGGCAATTAAATTAAATTCAATTCAATTTAATTCAATTCTTTTCAACTCAATCCCATCTAATCCAATTCAATTCAATTCAGTTTAATTCAGTTTAATTCATTTCAACTTAATTCATTTCAATTCAGTTCAATTCAATTCAATTCAATTCAATTCAATTCAATTCAATTCAATTCAATTCAATTCAATTCAATTCAGTTCAATTCAATTCAATTCAATTAAACCCAATTCAATTCAATTCAATTCAACCCAACTCAGTTCAATTCAATTCAATTTAATTCAATTCACTTAAATTTATTTCAATTCAATTCACTTGAATTTAATGCAACTCAAAACAACTGAATTCAATCCAATGCAATCCAATTCAATTCAATTCACTTGAATTCAATTCAATTCTAACCAATGCAATACAATTCAATTCAATTTTGTTTAATTCAATTCAATTCTATACAATTCAAGTCAATTCAATTCAATTCACTTGAATTCAATGCAATTCAACTCAACTGAATTCAATCAATTCTGTTTAATTCCATTCTATTAAATTCAATTCAATCCAATTCAATTCAATTCAATTCAATTTAATTCAACTCAATTCGCTTCAATTCAATTCAACTCAGTTCAATGCACTTCAGTTTATTTCAATTCAATTCAATTATATTCAATTCAATTCAATTCAATTCAATTCAATTCAATTCAATTCAATTCAATTCAATTCAATTCAATTCAATTCAATTCAATTCAATTCAATTCAATTCAATTCAATTCAATTCAATTCAATTCAATTCAATTCAATTCAATTCAATTCAATTCAATTCAATTCAATTCAATTCAATTCAATTCAATTCAATTCAATTCAATTCAATTCAATTCAATTCAATTCAATTCAATTCAATTCAATTCAATTCAATTCAATTCAATTCAATTCAATTCAATTCAATTCAATTCAATTCAATTCAATTCAATTCAATTCAATTCAATTCAATTCAATTCCATTCAATTCAATTCAATTCAATTCAATTCCATTCAATTCAATTCAATTCAATTCAATCAATTCAATTCGATTCAATTCAATTCAATTCAATTCAATTCAAGTCAATTCAATTCGAGTCAGTTCAATTCAACTCAACTCAGTTCAATTCATTTCAATTTATTTCAATTCAATGCACTTGAATTCATTGCAATTCAAAACCACTGAATTCAATTCAGTTCAATTCAATTCAATTCAGTTTAATTCAATTAAATTCAGTCGACTTCAGCTCAGTTCGGTTCAATTAAATTCAATTCAGATCAACTCAATTCAATTCAATTTAGTTGAGTTCAATTCAATTCAGTTCAATTCAATTCAGCTCAATTCAGTTCAACTAAATTCAATTCAGCTGAGTTCAATTCAAATTAATTCAATTCCATTCAATGCAATTCAATTCAGTTCAATTCAGTTCAATTGAATGCAATTCAAATTAATTCAGTTCAATTCATTTCAACTCAGTTCAATTCAATTAAATTCAATTCAACTCAAGTCAAGTCAACTCAATTCAATACAATTCAATTCAATCCAATTCAATTCAATTCAATTCATTTCAATTCAATTCAATTCAATTCAATTCAATTCAATTCAATTCAATTCAATTCAATTCAATTCAATTCAATTCAATTCAATTCAATTCAATTCAATTCAATTCAATTCAATTCAATTCAATTCAATTCAATTCAATTCAATTCAATTCAATTCAATTAAATTCAATTCTATTAAATTCAAGTCAATTAAGTTCACTTCAGATCAATTCAATACAATGTATGTCTAGGTTAGGCATGTCTTGACCGAATTACGAGTTTAGTTTCGCCACGAGATGTTTGGAATTTAAAATTTGCGTTTTCAAACTCGCATTTCGTTTTCTATGTTATTACCGGCTCCTAACGGGTTCAAAACGTATCCGCCAAATTGCAATTTCACTGATTCACCTGTCTATGTTCTTACGGACCAAATCGCAGTTCCCTTATTCGCATTTTATTTTTTTTTGCGGAAATCTTACGAACTTAAATTCCGCTTTTAATGATTTTAAGGGCCCGTAACGGGTTCGAAACCTATCCACATCCTTTTTCGTGCACATTTGGGAGAGATAATGCAATGAGCACAGTTTATCTGCATATGTGTATGCATTTTGTGTTTGCAAATTTTCCTTTTTATTTACTGTTTGATACCACAGTGTACAAATCGAATCCGAAAACCCGGTGAATATTGCTATTAACCGTGTTACCGTTTTTTATATTGTTTTTTAAAAAACGTGATAATTAAAAACTGATGTAAGTTTAATGACATTTTGAAAATAAGAAACATGACTTTTATTTTCAAATATGATTTTGTGATTCAATTGGTTCTAAATGAAATCTGCAGACTATTTTTTATTAAAATTGCAAAACGTTTTAGGACTTGAATAAGAATTAATTACAAATTAATTAGGAATTAATTAATATTCCAAACATTTTTTTTCCAAATTTCATAATTAAAATTGTTTTATAAATAAATATTTTACACTTAATAATTTTTTCAGACATGAAAATCTTTTTCAAATGCGAATATGGTGTCTGAATTGAAATCAGTTTAATGTGAATTTGAATAATGAGGTAAATAAATGCTGTCCCATTACATCCCATAAAGAAATTGGGGACAGCTTCTCACAACCATTGAGCTGTGCGCTTTCCAGTTTAATAACTACTCGCTCATTAAGACCTACAGATTTTGCACTGGTTCCGAACGGTATTTTTGGAAGCTTGTTTTTTGAATTTGAATAAAACTTTAAAATTATATATTATACACGCATTCCAAATTTGAATATTACACCGTACGACAATTTAAAAAAAAAAAGTCGTTACACTTGAACCGGATGATATACGTCACAAACTATAGGTAAAATTGAGATAATTGGTGTTTTCAGTTTTTGATTTTCTCATCCTGTTGCCCCATAACAGGACTACAAATTTTCAAAGGATAACATTTTTCAAAAAAAAGAGTTAAATACTTTTTCTCACCCTATGATACCGATATAGGTGTCAAATTAAAGAAGAGAATTATGGTTATTTTCATTACTTTTTTGTTTATACCGTTCCAGGTTAAAAAGAGTTAAAAAATGTCCTTGAAAAATTATATCCTTAAAAATCCTTTGCAAATCTCTAACAATTTATTCGAAAAAAATATATGTTAATATCCTATATATAGTGTAACACTACCAAAAATTTCAACATTCTAGCTATATTTTTAATTTTTAACAAAAGTTTAGATAAAACTCTTCCAGCAAAAAAAGTACTCTATTATATGGAACAGAGTATACAATTTTTTTAAAGATGGCGTTACACTTGAACCTGATGAAACTATGAGCTAATCGGACTAAAATGGCATACTCAGTTTTTCATTTCGTGATCTTTTTCCCCTTAAAAGGACTACAAAACTTCAAAGGATAGCATGTCCAATAAATATATTGAATTTATTTAACGTAATTTATAGCAATGTATCTGTAGTTAGTCTTGACAAGTTGAAACTTTCAGAAGTTCAAATCATTTCTGCATTTCGATTTTTCGTAAAACATTTAACTTTTTTTCTGAAAAATGTTATCCCTTGAAAATTTGTAGTCCTTTTATGGGGCAACAGGATGAAAAAATGAAAAACTGAAAACGCCAATTAACTCCATTTTACCTATAGTTTCAGACGTATATCATCCGGTTCAAGTGTTCAAGCATATCATCCATCGCCCAGCGAATGTGAGTTCGAATCCCACCCGCGGCATTTACATTTTTTTCACTAACCGGAGAAAACATGATCTCTTAGCCTAAAGGAAATTACAACTTTAGAAATAAATTCTGATTTTGTTCTGTGTACAGGGATATTCAACAGATCTTTAATTTCTATTATTACCCATCACCGTGCAAATAAACTCATTTAATTTATACAATTCTTTTTGGTTGTATTTTACCTCTACCAACCAACCCATGGCAGTCTGTTCCTCTTTTTGTTTCATTTATATGACACATACTTTTGTGCAAATTGTTATGGTTTTAATAATAAAATAAACAAATACCCCGAACCGCAGTTGTTAAAATAATATGCAAAAGTAAATATCACAAGAGAAATACTCATTTTTATTTTTATTATTTATTTATAAAGTGTATAAACTCTTTGCCACGCAAAATGGTAATAATGTGCGAAATTATTATTTGCAATAAAAATACATATGAATGTTAATATTTTATGGCTACACTCGAAAACGAAATGACTGTGATAATATTATAAGAGGCGATTGTCAGAATTGTTAGTTTTTAAAGAAAGAAATAAAGATTTATAAACAAAGTAATAATAGTCGTAACTCAGTATAGAATGCCTTGTGGTGCAACAGGGTAAACACCAAATATGTGTTATCGGTGCTGCGTTCCTGGGTTCGGTCTATATTTTCCATTACTGATATTTTAAGCTCCAGTTAAATATATCCCTTTTAAATAGATTGAAATTTTGTTTTTACCCGACTTAGTAATAGTTGTTTAATTGACTTAATATGACACCTATATAGAAACCAGACTGAAACGCATTTTGATTCCCTCAGAAGGCCTTCCTTTGTTGTCACTTGGGGGGTTGTGCTCCCTACCTCGTTCGTATCCACAAAGTGATGTACAAATATTTGTATAATTTATTTACATTCTATTTTATGTTATTTTAAAAATAATGTTTTTAAGGCCTTCGGTTTGTTATTGTTGTCTGTTGACATTTTTTATCGTTAATATTAATATCATTTATTGCCATCTCCGCCCACTGCTACCGCCACTTGTGGCAATAATCTTTGTTTAACAATGCCTATGACAAATGGTACGCAAACTCTCATATATATCTTGTCCATGTCTGATGTGTCTCACATTCACTTTGTGTGGAAATAATGTGACACTTGTATTTCTGGCTTGATATGCTTAAAAACAATAAACACAACAACAATAATAATTCTTTTGTTTTAGCGTTTTTCAGGTTTTTTTTCCATCGCGTTGCTGTTGTGGGTTGTGCTCTTTTGTAGCTTCTGTCATTCGTTTTCTGTTTATTTTTAATGGCGAACATTCGTTTAAAAATTATTATACAAATATTTGTGTTAAAAAAAGAAATAAAAATATTTATACATAAAATATATTGTTCTAGGTTTTTTTTGTTCACTGCTGTTATATTGCAACAATTAATGTGAAAATGAAATATGTGTTAATTTATTGACGATTTTGAAATTTATAGTTTTAAATGTTTAACGACTCGTTTTTTTAAATACTTAATGGTTGCAAATTTGAGAATACACTAAAAGCCATAATGACTGACATAAATTAAGTATAGACGTTCAATATTCTAGTGCAATTACTGTACAATAATTTTGTAAAATATGACTTTTCGAAATATAATACACTTATACAGACATAAAAATAAATATTTATTTAAAGCCGCTAAACCAGAACATAAGTTTCGGTCGGTTGAACCGACTTAATCATAACCTCACCCTAAGTCATCCATTGCGTGGGAGTTCTGTTGAAAAACGCCAATACTCAAAAGTGACCATATTCAATATCAGATTGGCATTGCGCTAAATATTATGGAATACCCGAATTAGTTAGATTCCCTCCCAATATGTATATGCGAGCTACAAAAATGGGCACTGCAAGTTGTTGCCAAAATTTTGATCAGTACCAAATTTTATTAAGATCGGTTATTTATGATTTATTGGAGATATCGAGTCGGCAAACTGCAAATACGACCAACTTTTGTATGGGAGGTACGAAACTGGGCGTGGCACAATAGCGAATTATTAATTAGAAAGTAGCTTTTTCCAAAATATTGCCTAGTACCGAATTTTATTAAAATCGGTTGTAGTTTACGAGAGTTATCGTGTCGATCAACCTGTCATCCGCCAAACTTTTGTATGGGAGCTACCAGAATAGACGTGGCAAAACAGCTCATTTTCTACAGGAGAGTTTTATTTGACTAAATATTGACTAGTACAAACTTTCATACAGATTGGTTCGATTTTGCGGGGCTTCTCGTGCCGAACAACCAGACGGCCAAACAACTTTTGTATGGGACGTACCAAAATGGGCTGGGCAAAATCGGTGATTGACGTTTGATAACGTGAAGCCTTATAACTAATTTCATTAAGGTCGCAAGTGTTTCACGCGACAATCTCGATAATCTGACTGAGCTGAATTGAATTGAGATGAATTGGATTGAATTGAATTGAACTGAACTGAACTGAACTGAACTGAACTGAACTGAACTGAACTGATCTGAACTGAACTCAACTGAACTGAACTGAACTGAACTGAACTGAACTGAACTGAACTGAACTGAACTGAACTGAACTGAACTAAACTATACTAAACTGAACTGAACTGAATTTAATTGAACTGAATTCGACTGAATTGAATTGAATTGTATTGAATTGAATTGAATTGAATTGAACTGAATTGAATTGAATTGAATTGAATTGAATTGAATTGTATTGAATTGAATTGAATTGAATTGAATTGAATTGAATTGAATTGAATTGAATTGAATTGAATTGAATTGAATTGAACTGAATTGAATTGAATTGAATTGAATTGAATTGAATTGAATTGAATTGAATTGAATTGAATTGAATTGAATTGAATTGAATTGAATTGAATTGAATTGAATTGAATTGAATTGAATTGAATTGAATTGAATTGAATTGAATTGAATTGAATTGAATTGAATTGAATTGAATTGAATAGAATTGAATTGAATTGAATTGAATTGAATTGAATTGAATTGAATTGAATTGAATTGAATTGCATTGCATTGAATTGAATTGAATTGAATTGAATTGAATTGAATTGAATTGAATTGAATTGAATTGAATTGAATTGAATTGAATTGAATTGAATTGAATTGAATTGAATTGAATTGAATTGAATTGAATTGAATTGAATTGAATTGAATTGAATTGAATTGAATTGAATTGAATTGAATTGAATTGAATTGAATTGAATTGAATTGAATTGAATTAAATTAAATTAAATTAAATTGAATTGAATTGAATTGAATTGAATTGAATTGAATTGAATTGAATTGAATTGAATTGAATTGAATTGAATTGAATTGAATTGAATTGAATTGAATTGAATTGATTGAATTGAATTGAATTGAATTGAATTGAATTGAATTGAATTGAATTGAATTGAATTGATTGAATTGAATTGAATTGAATTGAATTGAATTGAATTGAATTGAATTGAATTGAATTAATTTGATGTGAATTGAATTGAATTGAATTGAATTGAATTGAATTGAATTGAATTGAATTGAATTGAATTGAATTGAATTGAATTGAATTGAATTGAATTGAATTGAATTGAATTGAATTGAATTGAATTGAATTGAATTGAATTGAATTGATTGAATTGAATTTTTTTTTTTTTTTTTTTATTTATTTATTATATTGAATAATAAAATATAATTTACATTACAAATGCTTATTCCCCGCGAAGCCTTACGCTTGTATGCAGGGATATACAAATATGCATAAGTATATATAAAAATATAAAAAAAAAGTTATAATTCAAATTTACAGATCTTATAAAAACTTCTACATCTGTTAGTTACGATGTTCATTCATTGCGAATTTATTAAATAATTTTTAATTGTTGTTTTACGCTAAAATTTGTTTTGTATTTTTAAAACATTTAGAATATTTATAGGCATTGCATTTAATATAGTTGGTAATTGTACATCCAAGGTGCTTCTCCCATGTTTGTTTTTAAATTTTGGTGTTTTAAATCTTCCTTCATCTCTTCTTCTCGTGATATATCGATGGTCTATTGTTTCCAAAATGGTCTCATCTTGGAATTCGTTGAGTAAAACTGATTTATATATGCTCTTAGAGTAAAACTGATTTATATATGCTCTTAAAATTTAGTATATTTTGTTGCTGCATGAATAATTTGATTTGAGTTTCTGAATTGTTAGTTGTTAGTTGTGTTGTGTTAATTTCACGTTGTATATTTTCTTTATTTTTCATTAAAATTTTAACTATTGAATTTGAATTGAATTTTAAATTGAATTGAATTGAATTGAATTGAATTGAATTAAACTGAATTGAGTTGAATTGAATTGAATTGAATTGAATTGACTTGAATTGAATTGAATTGAATTGAATTGAATTGAATTGAATTGAATTGAATTGAATTGAATTGAATTGAATTGAATTGAATTGAATGAATTGAATTGAATTGAATTGAATTGAATTGAATTGAATTGAATTGAATTGAATTGAATTGAATTGAATTGAATTGAATTGAATTGAATTGAATTGAATTGAATTGAATTGAATTGAATTGAATTGAACTGAATTGAATTGAATTGAATTGAAGTGAATTTGTAGAGAATTGAATTGAACTGAACTGAACTGAACTGAACTGAACTGAACTGAACTGAACTGAACTGAATTGAATTGAACTGCACCGAATTGATTTGAATTGAATTGAAATGAATTGAATTGAATTGAATTTAATTGAATTGAATTGAATTGAATTGAATTGAATTGAATTGAATTGAATTGAATGGAATTGAATTGAATTGAATTGAATTGAATTGAATTGAATTGAATTGAATTGAATTGAATTGAATTGAATTGAATTGAATTGAATTGAATTGAATTGAATTGAATTGAATTGAATTGAATTGAATTGAATTGAATTGAATTGAATTGAATTGAATTGAATTGAATTGAATTGAATTGAATTGAATTGAATTGAATTGAATTGAATTGAATTGAATTGAATTGAATTGAATTGAATTGAATTGAATTGAATTGAATTGAATTGAATTGAATTGAATTGAATTGAATTGAATTGAATTGAATTGAATTGAATTGAATTGAATTGAATTGAATTGAATTGAATTGAATTGAATTGAATTGAATTGAATTGAATTGAATTGAATTGAATTGAATTGAATTGAATTGAATTGAATTGAATTGAATTGAATTGAATTGAATTGAATTGAATTGAATTGAATTGAATTGAATTGAATTGAATTGAATTGAATTGAATTGAATTGAATTGAATTGAATTGAATTGAATTGAATTGAATTGAATTGAATTGAATTGAATTGAATTGAATTGAATTGAATTGAATTGAATTGAATTGAATTGAATTGAATTGAATTGAATTGAATTGAATTGAATTGAATTGAATTGAATTGAATTGAATTGAATTGAATTGAATTGAATTGAATTGAATTGAATTGAATTGAATTGAATTGAATTGAATTGAATTGAATTGAATTGAATTGAATTGAATTGAATTGAATTGAATTGAATTGAATTGAAATGAATTGAATTGAATTGAATTGAATTGAATTGAATTGAATTGAATTGAATTGAATTGAATTGAATTGAATTGAATTGAATTGAATTGAATTGAATTGAATTGAATTGAATTGAATTGATTGAATTGAATTGAATTGAATTGAATTGAATTGAATTGAATTGAATTGAATTGAATTGAATTGAATTGAATTGAATGAATTGAATTGAATTGAATTGAATTGAATTGAATTGAATTGAATTGAATTGAATTGAATTGAATTGAATTGAATTGAATTGAATTGAATTGAATTGAATTGAATTGAATTGAATTGAATTGAATTGAATTGAATTGAATTGATTTGAATTAATTGAATGGATTGAATTGAATTGAATTGAATTAAATTAAATTAAATTGAATTGAATTGAATTGAATTGAATTGAATTGAATTGAATTGAATTGAATTAAATTAAATTGAATTGAATTGAATTGAATTGAATTGAATTGAATTGAATTGAATTGAATTGAATTGAATTGAATTGAATTGAATTAATTTGATGTGAATTGAACATTGAAATGAAATTGAATTGATTGAATTGATTGAATTGAATTGAATTGAATTGAATTGAATTGAATTGAATTGAATTGAATTGAATTGAATTGAATTGAATTGAATTGAATTGAATTGAATTGAATTGAATTGAAAGAATATTGAATTGAATTGAATTGAATTGAATTGAATTGAATTGAATTGAATTGAATTGAATTGAATTGAATTGAATTGAATTGAATTGAATTGAATTGAATTGAATTGAATTGAATTGAATTGAATTGAATTGAATTGAATTGAATTGAATTGAATTGAATTGAATTGAATTGAATTGAATTGAATTGAATTGAATTGAATTGAATTGAATTGATTGAATTGAATTGAATGAATTGAATTGAATTGAATTGAATTGAATTGAATTGAATTGAATTGAATTGAATTGAATTGAAATTGAACTGAACTTAACTGAATTAAATTGAATTGAATTGAATTAAACTCATGTGTTCTTTATCGGAAAATTTAAAAATATTTAATGACACCTTTTCCTGGCAAATAAAAAAAGACAAAAAAATATTATTTTGTGTTGATTTTGTATTAATTTGTTTTACAAAATTTTTAACAAATTGTTTTGCATACGAAGCGAAAGAACCGAAAAATAGCCGTAATTAAAACGAAAATGAACGGTTTCACCGGTTGTCCCCATTCTGTTAAACTGAAATCCGCTTTTCTGAAAAAGTAATTTTTCGAATAACCCGGAAATCGGTTATTCGAAAATGCTGGTTGTTTGAACACTCTATTTCCTCGGCATCAGGCTTGGATAAAGATTACGGAATATGTCGAAAAATAGCCTACAATTTAGTAAGGAAGAAATAAACCTATGGAAATCTAATGTAAATAGCCTCAAAACTGGTTGGAAATATGTGACAAACAAAAGAGAAGATTGTTCCATTCTTAAAATATTCGCAGAAACGCCACTCGCAAGTCCGCTTAAAGTTGCTGCATTGGAAAACATGTAAGTGAATCCACAATTCGGAGAAGATTAAACACGTATGAAATATAGACCTATGTCGTGAGAAAAATAATAGACATATCGGAAAATATCAAAATTAGGGTAGTAACCTATCAACATTTTTGATCGCAAAGATGAAACAATTTTAAAAAGTTTCTATCTCGGAAACGGAGTGTCAAATCGCGAAAATAAAAATTTTGTATCTCCTTTGGAGGCTTTAACCGATAGACGGCTTTAAGATGGCATTACTATTTTAAAAAAAGATCGCTAAAACTAAAATATTTTTAAAACGGAGCGTCCAATCGAAAACATACCTACTATTTTCTCTCAGGGGTTTTCGCAAAGTGGACCAATTCGTATTGACAACTTTTAAAAAAATTGCGAAAATAAGGAAATCGCTAAAATAAAAAGAAAAGCAATAACTCGGAACGGTGCGTCCAATCTCAAAAATAATATATGTATAGACGTTTAGAGGACTTTTTTGTAAAAAAAATCGCTGAATTAATAATAAATTTTGTATTTCCGTCGGATGATTTAAGACTAACCAATGTTTGCGATTTCAGGGGGTTTCTTTCATAAAGTGGTCCAATTCGTATGGACGACTTATAAAAATGGCCAAAAAAATCGCTAAATTAAAAAATTGGTATAGCTCGGAAATTTTTTATCGGTAAAACAAAAATTTTTCGAGAAAAAAATCGCTAAACGCCCTTATGTCTATATTTTTAAATCAGAGCGTCCAATCGAAAAAATAACCAATTTTTGCGATTTCAGGGGATATCATAAAGTGCTTCAACTAATATGGAAAAATTCCCAAAATAAGAAAATCGCTAAAATAAAAAATAGCTATAACTCGGAAACCGTGCGTCCAATCGCACAGACAAAACATTTTGTATCTCCGTCTCATGGTTTAATCAATAGAAGTCTTTACAAATAGCTAAAACTAAATTTTGACGAATAAAAAATTGCTACCACGCTCTTATGTGTTTATATCTGAAACTGAGCACCTAATCGAAGAAATAGTAAATTTTTACGGTTTCAGCGGATTTCATAGAGTGGTTCAATTCGTCTGGGCGACTTTAAAAAAATCGCCAAATTAAGGAAATCGCTAAAATCAAAAAGTTGCTATAAATCTCAAAACGTGGTCCAACTACAAAAATCATAAATTTGGTATCACCATTAGGAGGCTTTTTCCAATGGATGTCTTTCATACGCATCACTTTTTTAAAAGAGAAATCGGTCAACTGAAATTTTTCAAATAAAAAGTCGCCAAAGCGTCCATACGTGATAGCGATGTTTTTTTTAAAGGTGACGCCATTTTAAAGACATACATTGGTTAAAGTAAAAAATTTATTAATTTTGCGATTTTACGCACCGCTTCCAAGTTTTAGCCACTTGTTCATTTTAGCGATTCCCTTATTTTGTCTATTTAAAAAAAAAAGAAATACTCTTCCATACGAATTGGACCACTTTATGAAATTGCGCTAGAAACTCCCAAATATTAGTTATTTTTTCGTTTCGACGCTGCGTTTCCGAGGTATAGACATTTTTGGCACGAAATTCCTTATCGTACGTTTCGAGATGGGGGCTAAATGAACAAAAATTAAACAACTTTTGTTTTAACACTATTATACTACAACCCACTATTATTAACTAGATTGTTTACTTTTGCTTTGGTTTGTGTCTAGACTAACTAGATGTCTCACATATGTTGGGAAATTTCGTGTTTAGTGGGAAGTTTTCTAGGTGGAGCCTGTAACAAATATTTAGTACATATATACAAAGCTAAAGTCAAAGAAGTTAAAAAAAAAAAACATATTCTAAAATAAGTGCATTTTCTTAAAAAGTAAATTTTCTTAAATACAAAATAACTATTTATATTCTTATGCAAGGAATCTTTTCTGTAAAAAAGTACCTTATCTTAAAGAATAACCATTGCTTAAAAAAAGTTAATTTTCTTACAAAAGTACTGTTCTTTAAAATATTTATATTTTTTAAAATATAAGTAATTATCTTTACTTAAAAAAGTAACTTTCCTTACAACATATTGCTTTTTCTTAAAAGCTACCTTTTCTTTAAAGAGTACATTTTGTGTGAAACAAAATAGCTTTCTTGAGATAAGTACATATTCTTAAAAGTGTACATACTCTTGAAAAAAGACAAATTCTAACAAATATTCCCATTTCTACAAAAAACTTTTTCTTAAAAAATACCTTCTCCTAAAAGAATAATAAAAATAATCCTTTTTTTGCTTTTTTTTCTGAAAATATTTGTAAGTACATCTTCTTAAAAAAGTAGCCCTTTCCTAGAAAGAGTACAACTTCTTTAAAAGTACCTGTTCTTTAAAAACTACTTCTTTGTAAAAAACATCATACTCTTGTGGCTTTTTCTTACAGACAGTACTTCTTTTTAATAATAGTAAATTTTCTTAAAAAAACATTAGCTTTTAATACATGAAGTACCTATTTTTAAAAAAGTGTCTATTCGAGAAAACATAATATATATTCGTACAAAAAGGACCTAAAAATATACTTTTTTTAAATACATTCTATAAAAAGTATCTTTTCTTAAAGATCCACTTAAATTATCGTATTTTCAACAGGTTCCAACACGCCGTTGGAACTAACTAGTACATAATATATAGCGAAAGGAAGTTCATTCCAGCCGGGTGTCCCCGGACACCTCATGTGATTTGTTTAATTTATTCATATTTTCGATCACAAATGGGCATGGGTTACCCTGGGTAACCCATTGCCCATGGAGATGGGCCGCTTACATGGGATAACCCAGGTTAACTCGAAATGCGAACACTGGTATTATACTGTCTGGTTTTATCAACTAAGAACCTACCTTGCATTACGCAGCTTAAATTCAATTCATATTTGCACAAACCTACTTCATTTTTCCTGATTATACTCTTCGATATTAGATGTTTACTAGAAATATTAAAATTTTAATATTTCTTTAAAACAAAAAAAAATATATATTTATTGCTCAAATTTTTACTGTGCGTTCATACTAATCTGGAGCAACGTGTACGTCATAATAATCTGTCATTTGATCAATCTTACGAATATTCATAATTATCTGATCCATTTGCCAGAAATCCCCAGAAATCATTAATTTCACTTTTGCTTTATAAATTTGTTAGCGTCCATGTTTTTACTGAATCCTTAAACCTGACGACAACATTTTTCACTCACTGGTTGAGCGAGGGGGATTATTAAGTAACAACAACACAACAACAAAAATCATATTGCATTAAGAAATAAAAAATAAAAAAAAATTGAGAAATATTCATTAAGAATGTACAAATGATTTCAGCAATAAGTGCCGAGTGGTTGAGTCGTTGAAATATGTGTGTGCTAACGTTAGCACTTTTCAACACTATCATATATAATTATTAAAATGAACATACATATGGACTCTCAGATATTTACCTAGAGATGCAGTACATACACATATATGCTACATATTCATTTACATGACATGTTCATGATATATTGTGGTGGCATTTCTGTTGAAATGCTCTCTTACCTACTCGTGTGTAGTCAAAACCACACACACAAAAAGTCGTACAAACGTCGAAATATTCATTAATGATGACAAGTTGAAATGCTAATTATTGTCAAATTAATTTAGTTGACTGTCAGCTTAAAAAGATATTTACAGCAAAATGACACCAGCAACAGCTACACGGGCCAAGCAACACTGACACCAACAACACGACCAACACTACCAACAGCAAAAGCAGCAGCAGCAGCAGCAGAAGTTGTATCAAGAAGTGAGAATTACAATTTAATGAATGCCAACTTTATTATATGTATGTGTATCCACTGTGAAACCACAACCAGAGTGAACTGAACTTTGTTCGTGAATTAAATGGAAATAATATGACACAAAACTCTATACAGGGAGACAGGCGGACGGACAGACCGTCAGATGGTTGGACGGACGGCCGAATAGACGGACACAACGTAGAAACGACGGACAGCTATGCGTCTCCTTATATGCCACCATCGAAGAGAATGAATGTACGAACTTTAATAAAACCGTCTGAAAGCAAATCAGAACTTATGTTCTTGTTCTGCAAATGCTGACGGTGTTAATGGATAAAAAATATATGTATGTAGATGTGAATGCATGTGTAGTTTGTGTGACCAAAGTAAATGCTGAGTGCAATAAAATATGAAATTAAAAATGTAAACGCTGAAGACAAAAAAAAAACAAAAACAAAAAAAAAACGCCACGCAAAATATGCAAATGTAGCAGTAATGACAGCTACATCGACATCAGCAGTAGCAAAAACTGGAACAGCATAAATAGTTGTCTGACGATTTTATGTTAAGATTGTTTAATACCTTACAATAGTGAATACACTAAAAGAAAACGCTTTGAGTTTTAAAACCACCCAATAGAGAAGTTTTCAGAATATCTTAAAACCGGGTTTTCTTTTTTGAGGATCATTTGTTTGGCTTGCGTTAGTTAAGGTCAGGTAGAAGTGGCTGGCACATCTGACACTTTTAGTTCACTGAGGACAGTTGTGATACCACTTTACTTTCCTTTTGCTTTAGGTGGCCTCAAACAAACCAGAAGGATCAAAGGGCCTTATAATATGAGGACAACATGGGCCTTATAATATGAGGACAACAACCAACAGGCTTGATCTTCAGCTTTCCTCTTCCTGTTGCTATCACCAAGCTCTCGCAGGCAATCTTCCACCTGGTCTTTCCAGCGAAGTCTTGGTTGTCCTATTTTTTGACGTCTTACTTCTTCGAATATCTATCGCACAGGTTCATTCTGATCCATTCTACTGACATGGTCTAGGCATCGGAAACACGATAGTTTGCGGCGCGTAATTATGTCCATGTCGGGATACAGTGTAAACAACTCGTGCTTCATCCATAGTTGGTACTCGCCCTTCTCTATTGTATCTTTTCCGGAGAATTGAAATAGCGGAGAAGAGGACCATATATTTTAGGGAGCATTTTTCTCTCGACGACTCCCAGTGATGATGCTTCACCAGAATACGACATGACTCAAGGCCTCTGCGCCACAAAGCAAGACAGGTTGGAAGATAGTCTGATAGAGATGGATCTTTGTATCTCGAAAGACAGTCTTGTCTCTGAAGTGCTTACGTAGCCCGAAATAACACCTACATTTTCCGTTTTAATTCGTATGCTGACGTTACTTCTTCTGTTGGCGGAAAATCCGAGGTAAATGTATTCGTCCACTACCTCGAAATAATAACGGTTACCAACGTTCACCCTTTTCTCCAAACGGGTGAATATTCTGCTCGTCGAAACCTTACACTTTGACTTGTTCTAATTTTTTTGCAATGTCATTATTTCCGATAGTTTAACATTTTAATGTACGAGAAGTTCGTACTACAATCTTTCAAGGTGTGATATAGCTTTCTAAGCGAAAAATGTCTGATGTGACAGTGGCATGACTAGTGTCGAATTCCGCGACAAGAAGCATCAGAAGCAAACTCACTGTTCCTGAATGGGTACCATTGGATACATCATCAATCGCATATATATCAATTTTATATGTAATTTTTATGTATGAATTGGTATCGATCGATTCTCGCAGGGTTGCAGTTGTCATGAGGTTATTTTATCCATAACACGCAATTGCTGGGCTAGTATCAGTTATATTTCAATTTTTCGCAATGACCTTATTTAGTTTTTGAATTTTAATGTACGAGAAGTTCGTATTACAAGCCTTCAAGGTCTGAGGCAGTTTTCTAAATGAAAAATTCCTGGTTTTTCGTTGGAATAATAGATTTCTCAGGAAAGCACACTCACTTGCATGACTAGTTTCCAACTCTCGTTTACTACCCAACTCACTGCTGCTGAGTCCATTCTTGAAAACACTGCAGTAAATTCCAGCAGATCATCATCAGCATACGTGTGCAGTAAGTGACTTTGGCGGCTGATAGTTTTCTTCGTGTTGACTGCAGCTTTTCTCATGATGATCTCAATTAATATGTTGAAGAGATCGCATGATAGGTAGTAGGTGCCAATTTGTTTTCGTGGTTCGTATGATATGGTGTCGCTCTGTCGAGGCATCGCCTCGTACAATATTGATTGGTGAGAATTTTTCCAGTCTTTACCGAGGATTTCGTATCGGTCAGTGTCATTCTACAAAGGCGTGCCAGCTTACCAGGAATACCAAGCTCCGATATAGATTGGTACAGTTTTTCCCGTCGCGGGTTGTCGAAGGCTGCCATATAATCTACAAACACGTGGAAGTTGTCAACTTGTTGACTACTGGGATTTCCGTGGGATATCCTCAGGATGTCTGGTCGATAGTTAATTTTTAAGGCCCAAAGCAACACTGATATGGTCCGATAGGGTATGCAACAAACGGTTTTAGTATTGCGCAAATTTCGATCGAGAGGAACTTGTATGTGACGGGCAAAAGGCTTATTCTACGATAGTTGGTACATATATTCTAGGGTGTTCCAAAGCATTTGTGAGATTTTTTTCAGATTTTTCGGAAGAGGTTTAGAGATCGCGCAAGTCAAATTTCCTCCAAAAATCTGGTATTCTGGACGTTTTTGAATTTTACTTAAAACTCGGTCAACAACCACGATTTCCTCAGTTTGAAAGTCAATATTTTTAAAGTAAAACATCCAAACTTTTATTGTATATGCATGCCTTTCCTCTAGCTCTCATTGAATATGTCTTTCGCATGATCATCTTTCGCTTCTGTCGGGGCATGCACACTAGGGTGTCCCAAAAAATTCTTCTTCTTCGATTTTCATGGTTGCTCCAGCTGGATTGGAAAGCTTATAGGGTAAAGTATTTTTGAGATTTTTTCAGATTTGAATTTGAATTTGCAGTTACTATTCCAGAGTTATGCCATTTTAAAACTCTACCCATTTTATGAAACTAATAATACTATAAACTGTTGTATAAGTATTCTTGAAAAAATCTACTTGCGTTAAGTAACGACAAAGAATGACATGCAGCAAACAATTGGCCCTGGCAACATATTGCAGGAACCATATATATGATTGCTTGCACACATATATATGTTTCCAGCAATATGTTGCTGGGGCCATTTTTTTCTTTGGGTAACTCTTTGTCGTTACTTAGCGCAAGTAGATTTTTTCAAGAATACAAATACAACAGTTTATAGTATTATTAGTTTCATAAAATGGGTAGAGTTTTAAAATGGAATAACTCTGGAATAGTAACTGCAAATTCAAATTCAAATCTGAAAAAAATCTCAAAAATACATATATATGTTTGCAAGCAATCATATATATGGTTCCTGCAATATGTTGCCAGGGCCAATTGTTTGCTGCATGTCATTCTTTGTCGTTACTTAGCGCATGTAGATTTTTTCAATAACACAATGTTTACAGCAAATCCAATGAAAACAGACAAACAGTTTATAATATTATTAGGTTCATACAATGACTTAAGAGTTTTAAAGTGGCATGACTCTGAAACAGTCACTGCAAATTCAAAATTTTTTTTACAAAATTGCTTGGAATTTACCCTCTTTTAAAGTGCATCATTTGTATTATAAATTTTCATAGAAATTAAAAGCAAATCCGATGCAAACTTAGCAAACAGATTATAATAATATTAGTTTCATACAATGGGTAGAAGGCTTTAAAATGGTATAACTCTGAAACACTAACCGCAAATTCAAAATTTTTTTTTATTTATTTATTTATTTATTTCGTCTATGGATACAATTTTATCCTTACAGACTAGCATCTTAAAATCTAAAAATTATATAATAAAAATTACTTTAATAAATTATTTAAAATAATTTTATAATGATGATGTGGCAAACTTAGATCTAATTGTTTAGAGTATTCATTAAATAATCTGAGGGCTTTAGTTAACGGTTCATTTAAAGCGTAATCGGTTCTATGTAAATCTATATGAAAAAATTTTACATTATTTCTAAGCCTTCTGGAAGGTACATTTATCTTTATAACTTCCAGCACATCCTGACAATCAACAAATCCCCAAATAATCCCATGCAAAAAATTAATTGACAACACATTTCTTCTAACTTTTAAAGTTTTCATACCAATTAAGATACATTTATCCGGATATGATGGAATCAAGCTCGAATGAACTGGTGTAGAAAAATTCAAAAATGAAAGAGCAAATTTTATAAACTTTTTTGGAATTCTTTCTACACGATTAATGTGAACTTTCGCCGAAGGCGCCCATATAAACGTAGCGTATTCCAACTTAGACCTTACAAACGCAATAAATAATTTTTTTTTGGTGACGAATAAAAGCCAACATTGAATATGCTTTAGGAATTATATAGTTCAAATGATTATTAAAAGACAGTTTAACATCAAAAATAACTCCTAAATCTACAATTTCATCAACTGCTGATTAAGTACAGCCCTTACTTTTGTATTGTACACAATATCTTTGAATTTATACGTCTTTTAAGGTGCATCTTTAGTTTTTTAAATTTTTATTGGAATTTTAAAAGATATAAAGTATTATTTACAACATTTACCGGAAATTTACGAAAAAATTTAATACGTGGTACCTTATAGAGGAAAATTTGTGGCTTGTGCATTTACAATAAAAGGTTGGACGTTTGACTTCAAAAATGTTGACTTAAAAACTAAGAACATCGTGGTCATTGACCGAGTTTTAAGTAGAAGTCAAAAAAACACCCGGAATACCCGATTTTTGGTGGAAATTCGACTTGGGTGGATTTGCGACCACTTCCGAAAAATCTGAAAAAATTCTCAAAAATATTTTACCTTATAAGCTTTCAAATAAAGCTTGAGCAAAAAAATAATTGTACTGATGGGACACCCTAATGCACACAAATTAGGGAAATATAAAAATATTTAGCTTTTAGTGCTTTTTTAAAAAACACCAACTACTTAATCTATTGCAAAAATCTGGGATCTACGAGTTAATAATGCAAATTTGTATAGAAAATAGAAAATACTTGAACCAATTAATTTAGCAGTCTGGTGTGGAATAGTTAGCAGAGATATTAAACGTGTTTTCTATAAGAACACTTCGAATAATATTGATTGCATATTTCAGATATCACTTCACTGACTGAAATTTTAGGAAACCATTTAGAGAATTAGGATTTTAAAGGCTTTGCGTTTTCAAAACTCCGCAGCTAAATATATCAGCGATCGGCTGATTCAACAACTACGCACTCGTAATAAAATTGACGTATAACGATCTACGTAATGTCATAAAATCAAGTTTCAAATTGAACTTGACTAGTGTTACAACCATCAACACATAATGTCACAAGATGGGTGTATCGAAAATCAAATCTTGACAGAATTCTACAATATTCCATTTGATTTTTTTTATGTTTCCAAGCCAGCTTTTAATACAAGCTGTGCAACTTTTATCCACCATACATATAGATATCTGAGACATTAACTGTGTAATTCAAGTAATATTTAAGCAACATCAGCAGCAAACTGTCATCATACTTGACTCAAAAGAGGTGCCTAATAAAAATGTTAAATAATTTAATTTGACCACTTAATAATGAAAAAAAATAAAGTGCTGTTCAAAAAAACAAACCAAAAAACTGCCAACAAACAGTCAGACAAGAAGAAATCAGCAGAAAAATATATGAACCGCTCAAATAGCTGCCGTTGTAAATTTGATAAATTAATGTCACACATAAAAATGTTAAAATAATTAGGCAACGCTCAGATATCATCGTTTGAAAAAGTGAACTGGGGCCCACATGAGTTGTTTATATGTAGATGTAAATTTTTTAAACGGTCACATATATACACATACAGATTTATCTGAATCTTTGCGTAAATTCATCTGTCCGCCGAAAGAAGTGATGTTGAAAATATCATTGAAGTTTATATTGCGTTGCGTGTGCATGTGATGCATGCAGGAATTGTGGAGGAAGTTCATTAATTTCAATAAAAATTAATTAAACTCAATTCAAAAGTCATAATTTTCATTACTTAATTATAATGCGTAAAATGATATTCATATTATGAATGCATGCGTGGGAATTTATGTATGATGAATTTATACAATTTAAAATGTTAAAGCAGAAGTTATATTGTGTACAAAATTGCAATTTTCTACGTGTTTCTTAAAAACTTACTAAAAATTCCTATCATCATGGATGATACTGATTTATTCGACCTTTCATTATAACTATTTTATTTTTATTTAGTCAAACTCAAGACCATTACATGTCTCTCTTAATGAATGACATTGTTATTTATTAAAAAAATCAATGAGTTTTCGAACTCACGGGCGATGTGTTACCACATTTTTCTTCCACGGTACCTTTTCGATTTCTAAAAACACATTAGTAAATGTTATTTTGGAACATAAAAAAGAGAATAGTTTTTGTGCTGAAGGCTCTCTTCTTTTTTCTTACATCTGCTTTAGGGGCCGTTCAAGTATTACGTAAGCAGATTTCTTACAATTATTCATTTCCATTGAACTCCTTATCTTAGCTAACACATTTCCTGCAAACTCGAAATTGGATATTTCTTAATGTTCATTAATTGTAACGCCACTTTCATCCAAATGAGACCCAAAATGGTCATGAAGCAATATCAAACCAGCCAATTCCCGACGAAGAGGAGCCATTCTGCGCTTTACTCTGTTATACGCACTTCTGCCAGGAGCATTGGTAGCTAAAAACAATGCATCGAGATCATGTCGCTTAAAGTGTTGTATAGCAAACCCTATAACTTTTTGATAACGCGGATTTTCATCTGGCCCTCCATCAACCGTCATGATACCACTGGTTTTCCAATCCGTGGTCAGTTTTAGCTAATGCTTGAAACTCTTCAAGTTCGAGAAGCGTCAGGAAATCCTGAGCATGAGTATTAGCTGTAGATGAACTATGCTTTCCACTTCGAACAGTGATGTATGTAGGCATAAACTGATGGTATTAACTTATACCGCTCAGCGATTACCCAGTCGTGATCAGGCAATTTGTTTCTATATTCCATGTGCAGTAGAAGAGGTGCTTGCTTATTTGCCGCTGTTACACCAATAGCCACCCGAGGTTTGTCATCTTGAGATATGAAAAATACTTTATCGGGCCCAAGTATGGATGCTATGTTCTCCAAATAATGGATTGATGTTTCAGCGAAATTGCTATCTAAGTGGCTTTTGTGGTGATCAGTCTGAGCACGAGTGAGCTTAACAGGGACTGTCGATACATGTCTTCGTCCGTCTGCAGAAATAGATTTTCTGGGAAGCAAACGAAGATATGTCCCACTTCGACTAATATCAAATCCTATTTTACGTAATTCTTGTGTGAGTTCATCAAGAGTTTTTACACTGCGAATAGATTCCGTTCGTCTTCTATCATCTGCTGCACTCCTAAATAATGCAATATCCGCAATTGTTTTCAATAGTAATGGCTGATCGTTTTCTAGGCTAGGACGTCCCACTGAATTCCTCAGGGATAGTTTTTTTTTTTATTTCTGGATTTTGATGGGAAATATCTTCTAACTTTCTTTTCATACCATCTCTGTGTTTCTTCTGGGCAACTGCGTTTTGAATCTTCCTGTTGAAAGACTGTTTCGCTGTTTTTAATTCTTCGGGCAAGTTAATAATCTGTTTATCAACTTCAACACGGCTTGGCATAGTATCTTTGGCAGAATTCAAAGCATTCAGATTTTTTTTCGAGTAGAGCAATCTCATTCTTCATAACATCCTGAGAAGGCTTTGCTCTCGGTGGTTTATCTGTATTTTCTGTGTTTTTGCAATGCTGTTGTGATTCAACTCCTGGTTTTATGCCGTCTTCTTTTTGCTCTTTAGAATTTGAAGCTGTCTGTATAATTTCTGTTTTTTCTGCAGGCTCGTTGCCTATAAATTAAAACATTCTATAGGTACAGCTAATAATTCTCTTATTAAGCTACAAAAACATAAATGTGTGATCAAAAAGGGTCGTTACATACACACTATAGTGAGTACATACATTTAATATGTCTTATTTACTTTAACTTCATCACTCACCTTAGAAAATAAACGTAGTAGATTAGATTTATTCTTAGTGGCTGATTGCAATTCTTCTTCAATTCGCTTAGAGACAATAATATCAAGTTCCTTGTCGGACTTTGCTTGTAACTTATAATTACGTCACACTTCGTTAACTAACTTCTGTACATTTTGTACTTTTGTATTTGTATTAGATTTTTTAAAACTTTCGAACAATTTTTGGTATAACTTGGATTTGTCTGTTTGAAACGACATCTTAAACAATTCAACTTTGGCGAAAGTGGATCAACGGTAACACAAACATTAACTTGCTTTGCTTACAACACGTCAAATCGTCAATCCTACCGAAACAAAACAATAGATTGGCGGAAGAAATTCAAACGTATTCATTTGTGGGAATCCCCGAATATGGGTTGTGTTTTCAAGCATAGACAATGTGTGGGTTGCCATATGTGTAAAAAAGTAAATAATTACTCATGATGGAATTAGTAAGGTGACCGCATTGCACAGCTGATTTTCAAAATATTTGCAAAATTTCTTTAAAAATGTGTAATACTGAACGTCAAAACTTCGAAACTAGAATCCAAACGCTCGTCGCCACAACAATTTCCGTCATCAAAAGTAAGCTAAAGTACAGTTTCATCGCCGCAACGAAGGTGTGTGTTATTTGTTGATACGATGAATATTTTAGTTGATTTATTTAATATGTTTCCCTGCTGCAATGAGTAAATTTAATCACTGTAATATACATGGTTCATTGCTGCAATGATTTTTTCTCAGGTATTGATTTATTTCTTTGAACACTATGTTAAAGCAGATGTAAGAAAAAAGAGAGTGCAATAGCAAAAGAGCCTTCAGCACAAATACTATACTTTTTTTTATTTTTCAATGTAACATTTACTAATGTGTTCATAGAAACAGGTACCTTGTGACAAAAGGTGTTAACACATCGCTCATTAGTTTGAACACTCATTGATTTTGTTTATGTTTGATGGGTAGTCGCAATGGGTAAACACTGGACATCTAGACAAGACGTCTTGAATGGTCATTCAAGACTTTTTAATTTTTGTTGTTGCGAAGTTGCCGCAACTAAATACTTTAGTGTTCCGAATAATGTTGCGAAGTTGCGGCAACTAAATACTTCAGTGTTCCGAATAATGAGCATTCGTTTATGTGTGTGTAGCTGTCGAGTACGAAAATACAATACTACTAGTCCTACATCGCTTCACATCGTATTGGGGGTTTATGTTTACACTCATACGCACATACACGAATCCATTGTCGACAGTACCACGAAGCTATTGATTGTCACAACTTAGCAAAACCCCTAAGCGATGCGCTCGATTGTCAAAAAAAAAAATTATGTTGTATGATACTTTTTGTTGCAGTAGCGCCAGATGTACGGAACATTTTACTGCAGTACGAAAATGTTTCATTCCTCCTACGAAGCTTTTATCTGTCAATGCATGACATTTGCTTGAAATTTGTTTCCTTGATTTTTCTGTTACACAAAATTTACTTTTGTAATATAATTTTTGTGAATATTTTCTGTCTTAGGTTGAAATTAAAATGTAACTAATAATCTATTTCTTTTCTTGTGTATTTGCAGGTAAGTTCCAGTAACAAAATATAATAATTTTTGCAAAATCCATGCAACAGAAAAATTCAAATCAGTGAGTCGAATATCAAATATTGATTAGTCATATATTAAACGTGTTTCCAATAGGGACGAGCGGATGTTAAAATTGATTTAAAAAAGTTTCGGGTGAAATTTCAATGAATGTTTTAACTTATGTGAAAGGCATATGAATGGAATTATGTGAAATATAACAGCATTCAAATAACCGACCGAATTTTGGGTATGGTAGCGTTATGTCGATCCCAAAGTGGGGTAACGGGAAGCTTCGGATAATAAAGTATAGCTATGCAAAATATTGTATTAATTATTGTATTTAATTACGATTACCATGACGATATTGCTGTAATTAAAATTGTCACACTTCACGTTTTCACAGAGGTCGTTCTCGATTGCATATAATTAAAAACACGGGCTTTAGAAATGATTTTACTGAAGTATTTATATACTACACAGGTAATAAAAAAATTAAGCGTTGTTTATCACAGAAAATAGCTATATGATAAAATGATGAATTTCACAGGTACCATGAAGTACACAGTGTAAGATTGGTATAGGTTTGGTACATTTAAATCCAGAGAACAGAAAGGAACTGCAGGTAGAATTTAAAATATTAAAAGTTCATCAATTGTGCGCCATTGAATTGTAGACATATTTCACAAACGTAAGGAAAAGTTCTTCAGTTTGAAGATTGCGTTTCGTCACTTTTTTCAGCTTCATTGAATTGGAATTTATAAATAATACTGTGCAACAGTCGGTCTCGGGCTTCAAGCAAACCAAAAAATTGTGAAAGTACTTGGACGTGGTATCACAAAACCCCGCTCGGTTTTGCTGCTATATGTAACAATTTTTTTTGCAGGCCGAAAATAATTTTGGAGGTGGGTCAGGGCCCTATTTCAGATTTTAATTCAATAAATACTAAACAGCTTGAAATATTGGATTACAGCCTTTGACAATATTGTAGCTATTTTCCCATTTCACAATTCCCTGTAATATATTTCTAAGGAAAAGTACACTGTTAATCGATTATTTCACGAAACGTCATGAAAAATTTCACATGTTTTATATGTTTTGACATTTCTTGTCTAAAGGTAAATAAATTGAGGTAGCTGTCTTGAAAAGAATTGTAGCTTATACATTTCGTGATAACTTTTCTAAATACACTAATCAACAAAAATTATATTTACCACAAATGGTGGCATAATACAAAAGTATGGTTGTTTTTAGCGTTTCTGTTCATAATTATCATATTTTTCAAACCTTTTCCAAGTAACCAAAACAACCGTCGAGTCACCCTATATGATGCTCAAGTTTTGTGTTAAAGGGGTTTTTTAGGTAAAAGTCGTTCATCAAACAATCATATTTTTGTATTATGAAACCATTTGAGATCTTATATGACATTCTAGGACTTTGATGTATTTGGCAATTTTGTCGAATGCTTTAAGTTTTACAACTTTGGAGAACATTATTACATTCCTGTGTTAATAGTATAGAAATTATAAGCGAAATTTTAAAATAAAAAATTATTTTCCTAAATTGGTACAATCATTTTGGAACCCAAAATTTAATTTTTGTTCATTAGTGTGTTTGACAATATTGTTTAGTATATTAAGCACAACAACTTTGTAGAAGTTATAAATTTGTAATTTGTGTAATATTGTATACGTGTAGGTGAATATTTAAAGAATATGGTTAAACGCAGCATTCCTACATCAATTATGGAGCTCTAAATGAAATTTTTGTTGGATAGTGTATTTAGGCAAGTCATCAAGAAATGTATAAGCTACAATTCTTTTGAAGACAGCTACCGCTATTTATTTACCGTTATGCAAGAAGCGTCAAAAAATATAAAATATATGCAATTTTTCATGACGTTTCGTGAAATAATCAATTAACAGTGTACTTTTCCTTAGAAATATATCTGTGGTCATAAACCACAACAGCCTAACTCGAGTTAGGATAAAATTGAAAAACAATTTTTGAGAAGTCACCGTGCTTAAATAAGCAATTCTTTTTTTTTAGAAGTGAGTAACAGAATTCGTCTCCTTGTTATTTGTAAGAAAGTTATCACAAAAACTCCAACTGCTGATTTCCAGTAAAGCTATTTAATTTTAAACTGCTCTCCCTGAAAAATTTTAGAATAGACTTAGGCTGTTATGACTTGTGACCACAAATATTAGAGGGCATTGTGAAATAGGATAACAGCTACAATATTGTCAAAGGTTGTAATCCAATATTTCAAGCGGTTATAATAGGACCCAAACCCTCCTCCAAAATTTTCTCCGGCCTCTTAAAAAAATTGTTACGTATAGCAGCAAAACCGAGAGGGGTTTTGTGATACCACGTGCAAGTACTTTCACAATTTTTGGGTTTTGTGGAGGCCCGAAACAAATTCCTTTCATTTGTGTCACAGTGTAATTAGTGGGATCTATTCAAAATATGGACGTAGTTTTGAAAAAATAAAAAACAATATCCACGCTATGAACATTTTGTGTGTGGTCTTATAAAATAAGACCTTAATACATAAAATAAATTTTTGACAATCGAAAATAGTTCAAAGAGTTTGGCTAACCAATTTACATCAAAATGATGACCAATTCACATCTAATTGATGTCAAACTTACATCAAATTTATGACATCCTTATAACTAAATAACGAAAAATGTATAGCAAATTGATGAACAATTTACCTCAAAAGGATAAAAACACCTCGGAAAGCCATTTTAGTGCTTGGAAAGTTTTCAGAATACTACGAAAATGGCTAATTAAATTTAAGTATTCCTAGTGAAAATGTTTCATTACAAAACTACAGACTGAAAGGATCTAGTAAGATGAAACAGAGTATTTACGTTTTCGACAATACCTAGATATTTATACACGCTGAAAAATCTGTCTTGTTTTTTATTTGGATGCATATATAACGTGTTTGCAGCTTGACGCAAATATAGCATACTTGTGTCCAAACACATGGTTTTTACGATTCGATATTACATGTTTGAGGCACAATGTTTAATAAGTTATACCCTGTGTATTTGTGACCCAAATGTGGCTTTGTTGTTGCAATATGTTGCTGGGACTGTTATTTTTCAGCATGTAGAATATTTTTAAGCACCAGTATCCATTTTAGAGCAACTTCCATGACCTTTTTTTTAACGTAGTCTAAAACGAGTTACAGAAATTGAAGATTCTCGCCTGTGACAACTCCTATTGAAATACGTTGATCAATAATCTAATTTCCTTTCTTTTTCTATGAAAAAGTACATTTTAATAGAAATATTAAAAAAGAAAAATTGTGAAATTGATTATTATGGTGGATGGTTGGGAATATAAATATAGCTATTTCAATGCCCACCAAGGCATATCATCAGCTCCCTTCTACACATGTATTTAGTTTAGGCAATTTAGTTTAGGCAATTCTCCACCATAATGAACAATTTGAAAATTGTTCTTTTTTTAGATATTGATCTTGAACCGGACAGTTATTAAAAACATAACAATTGAAGGATCGAATAATATAAAATCAAACAAAAATATACTTTTTGTAAAATGATATCCTTTTAAGCAGATACGGATAATGTAGCACAGAATTAAAGACATATCATTAGTAAAATGTAGAACATTTCACCCAAGATTGTTTGATGTATCATTGAATTTCTCACTAGGTAACATTTTTAATATATCCGGATGTAATTTGTTGAATTTACGATTATGTACATATTTTTATCGACCAAATTATTTTTCTGGCTGTAAATTAGAGAAACAATTTCTACAAGAAAATTTCTTCAATTGTTTAATTTTGTCGTTTTTTTTGATATTGTTGTTTTTTTAAATGACATAACCAAATTTTGTTTACCAATTGTTTTCATTTCTAAATAATAATTGTGTATATCTTCCTGATGATGCTATCCAAAGGGTAGCGAAATATCGAAGAATATAATTAATGAAAAACACTCCCAAATGCTCGAACAATTTAATTTTTGAATATGATATCGTTTTTTTAAGAAAAATTATTTTTTTTACAGAATGTATATTTAAAAAAAAAACATATTTTCCGGTCCTTTGTGTAAGAATGTCTATTATAGTTTCCCGAAAATTTCCATTTTAAAGAGAAACTTCGTTTATTAAAAGCTAATGTTGTTTTCAGAAACAATACTATTTTTAAGAAGAGGTACTTTTTGTAAGAAAAAGCCATTATAGTATGAATTTTTTTTGACAATGAAGTACTTTTTTTAAGAACAAGTGCTTTTTAACGAAGTGGTACTCATTCTAGGAAAAGGTTATTTTTTTAAGAAAATTTACTTATTTCTAAAAAGGCTACTTATCTGAAGACAACAAAAGAAAAGGTATTATTTTACTTTTAAGAAAAGGTACTTTTAAGAAACGATATTTTTTGAAGAAATGTGTTTTTAATGAAATGAAAATATTTTTTAGAATAAGTTCTTTTTTTTGATGTGTTAACATCTATACGCGCGCCTCTAGGGCAGTAAACTATAAATTTAATACATACGCAAGTGTAGGTTTGTGAGAGTAAATCATCGTTTGTTTGTTCGTTGCTTGGCAGTCGGTATTGAAAGTGATTATTGGGTGATTTTCATATAATTTTCCCACGCGATTTTCTTCGGAAATTCATAGCCGATTTTATTAATTTTTGGATTAAAAAGCTAGTGCGGGTTTCGACGAAGAGTTTAGGCCAAAAATTAAGGCAATCCGATATCGGCGAGCCGAGATATAAGTGTTTTAATTTGGAGTATTAATTTGGAGTAATATTAAAAATGTATTTTATGTTGATCTTCGGTTATATCGTACGAATATAACAATGTATGTATGTATGTACAAGTGTCTGTTGCTTTGCATTCTTTGACTTTTGTGGGAATAAAACAAAAAGTATTGAGCAAGAAAATAATGACACATGTGCTTGCACTGGGTCTTTAAATAATTGTAAGTATTAATATTATTTAACTGTAACGTCATCATATGATTGAACGCTGTTTTTTATTTTCCAATGTAACATTTACGAATGTGTTCATAGAAATCGAACAGGTACCGTGTAGCAAAAAGGTGTTAACACATCGCCCGTGAGTTCGAACACTCATTGGATTTTTTTTTTCAAGAATAGGTACATTTTTAAGACTAGGTACTCATCTCAAGAAAAGTTATTTTGTTTCAAAAAAAGGTGATATTTAAAGAAAATGTAGTATTTTAAGAGGAGGCAATTTGTTATAAGAAAATATAAATTTTTCAGAAAAAAAAAATTTATAAAATTTTTTTTTTTTGGAGAAGGTACTTTTTGTAAGAAAATTTACTCTTTTTAAGCAAGGGTGCTTCTTTAAGATAAGGTATGTTTTAAGAAAAGGTACTTTGATTAAGAATAGGAAGAGGTATTTTTTTGAGAAAATTTACTTTGTTTAATTTACTTCCTTAAATTTACTTCCTTTCACTTTGGCTTTTCTAAATTTACTTTTTATTGGAATCAAAACTACAATATATACTAAATATTGGTTACAGGCTCCACATAGAAAACTTCCCATTAGACAAGAAATTTCCCAACATATGTTAGTCTAATACAAACCAACGCAAAAGTACCCAGTATAGTTGATAATACCGGGTTGTAGCATAATAGTAAAAGCAGCATAATAAAAAGTTATTTAATTTTTTTCATTTAGCACACATTCCGCAACGTGCGATAAGGACTTCATTCCAAAATTTTCATTAGCACTTAAAAATGTTCATTGGAATCATACATGGGGCAAATTAATTATGTGACAGTTATAATATGTAGTTTAATTTGAATTACCTTTCGAAATGCAAATTCAAAAAAATTTCAGTACCATTGGCAATTGTACTTATTTTCAAAGCATTTCCTTTATATCTGGCACTTTTGGTTTTCAAATATTTTATACAGTACAGGTTTATGAATTTGAAAGTACTATGAGGCAATACCTATCAAGGCCACAAACCTCTACATATAAAATACTTTAAAAGCAGAATTGCTAGCAGTCAAACAAATTCAAAACAATTAAAAGCATTCCCATATTTCATTACAATTGGCATCCGATTCCATAACCTGCACTTGAATTGCCTAAGCATATGCCAATTCAACATTTTTTAATTGCGATTGCGAACAATGCTAATTCTTTTGTATTTGCATTAGATAAAGTAATGCAAATTAAAATCCAATGCAAAATAAAAAAAAACCCATGTATGATTGGAATGTTCTGCGAAATTAATCCTTGCTAAACTTCGTCGCGATCCTGTGATGAGAGGAATTAGCTTAACCAAGTATTTATGATGGATTTGTAAATATATTACCATACTAGTAAATGTCTGGCAGCAAAATCAAAATTTTGGCAGTTCGAAAAATAAATTTTTCATCAGATCAGTTTCTCCTTTTCATATTGGGACAAACCAATGGTTTATCGGTTTTATATCAACAACATTTAATTACTCGTATAAACAGATTGGTTTAGCGGCGGTTTAAATTCTTATTCGTGTTTAAGTTCCCTGATATTGTAAGCGTATTTAAATTTGGGTATCATTTTAAAAAAAAGTTTCCCATTACATCCATGAAGGGATTGGGGATAGTTTCTCATTATCAGTGAGCCGTGCGCTTTCTAATTGTTCACGCACTGATTGGGACCTACAGTTTTACACCGGTTCCGAACGATATTTTGAGAAT
Organism: Phaonia tiefii; assembly: GCA_963931995.1. Taxonomy (NCBI): domain Eukaryota; kingdom Metazoa; phylum Arthropoda; class Insecta; order Diptera; family Muscidae; genus Phaonia; species Phaonia tiefii. Next base: position 13,262,884 of record OZ008368.1, on the reverse strand, counting down.
CTTTTTCATGGCTAAGTACTCGATAGTGTCGCCATCACTAAGCGAGGTGGCCGTCGTCGAAGGAAATGTAAGGCGGTCAGAGGAGAGATGGCCATTCACACAATCCATTGCACCACCGACAATCATGTAGAAATATTAAATTTAAATTTTAAATAATATCCAATTCAAAATGCGTATTGTATATAAAGTTCCAAATTTGTATTTCAATTTACGTTCAACTTATTTAAATTTGAGAATTATATTCAAATTTGCGAGTGAATTTCACACATGCAAACCTTATTAGGCTTAAATAATGTATTATATTCATGCCCTGTTTCCCGATCCCGAACCAAAAGCTAAATAACGGGAAGCTATCACTTACATTTGACTCAAAATGGGTTCCTATATTCCGACATTGTGGTTCGTCTGACTCAATATTTGTTCGCAAATGACAGCAGATTCGAAATTGAGGAACCTAAATTTGTACTGAAAAGTTTTTGTAAATTTTGTAATTCCATTGCCGATTTGTGGAACCCAAATCAACTCTTTCTTTCGACTAGAACATGAACGAAATCTGTCGTTTGAGACCGAGGAGCAGACTGTCAAATCTAAATTTTGATATTTTGAAAAACCAGTCTATAACCCAAAAAAATCACAGTCTATAAAAAGTGTAGACGCACATTTTGAGTGCACTGGTCGGTAAATCCTACATGCAACATTGATTTATATTACTCAGACGATTGATGACAGAATCTTCATGTAATTCCAGGACCTGTGAAAGATTGCTTGTATACTATTGAGCAAAAGTTTCCACCGTATATATATAACATCGGCAAACATATTGTTTTGATTCTTAACTTCTCATAGAATTTTATTTTCTCCGTAAAACTGCATCCATAATTCAATTATTTAAACATCTGCATATATCTCACTGATCTTCACCATCATTTAATTCATAAGATTAAATTTAAACTATTATTCTTAATTTGTCAAAGATGTTGCATAAAATGTCATCGAGTACACACAGTATCTGCAACGTCTGGAACCCCCATCAAATTTACATAAATTCAGATACAAATGGAAATATATTTGGGAAGAGGGGGAGAGAGGAAGAACGAACATTAATTAACATAGCCATCATCACAAGCATACATTTTTGAACCAAAAAACAACAACAACAAAATAAAAGCAATCCTACCAGTACATCATCACCATATATCATCTCGCAAAGATGCAACACATTCTGTTGCACTTATTTGCAGCACCAGCAGTAGTGGTTGAGGCCCCATCATGCCACACACTCAGTATACCCATGACACTCAAGCGAAGAGTCATTGAAATTGAAAACGAATGAACGAAATCCAAAAGCATCTGTAGCGACAGAGCTAAAAGGGAACAACAACAAAAAAAAAACAAATAAATGACAAGAATAAAAAACCGAATACGAAAACGCATGTGATAATCTCGACAACATTTACAATATTTTTAATTAATTTTAATTTCAACAACATTACAGAGAAGATGTGAAAAATTTCATGAATTCACATCAATTAGCATTAATGTCATACTCAAACACTCATATACAGTTGAAGTGCCATTGCAAACACATGTACAATTTATGTCAAGCAGTGATGGTAAATATCAGTTGCCGGAATTTTGAGATGAAATGTACTAAATAAGGTACAAAGTGCACGAAAAAAAAATACATGAGGTGTCAAGGTCGGTTGTTCCTTTCGCTATATATTATGTACTAGTTAGTTCCAAAACGCCTAATGCGCCTGTTGAAAAGTACGATAATTTAAATGGATCTTGAAGAAAAGATACTTTTTATAAAATGATAAACTTTTTTTAAGAAAATTTTTTTGTTTATAGAATGTGTTTTTTTTTTAAGTAAATTTTTAGGTCTTTTTGTAAGAATATGTATTATATTTTCCCGAAAAGGTCCGTTTTTAAAGAGAGTATTAAGAGAGTTTTTAAACACAGTTTGTCCGACTGCGATCACAGATTGTTTGGCGTTAAACTCCTCAGAAACGGCTGGACCGATTTGTATGAAATTTTGTGTGCATATCGGGTAGGTCTCACAATCGGCCAACATATATTTTTCATACCCCAAAATGATAATGGTGACCCACCCCAATATAATACACAGATTTGTCCGACTGCGAAAAAAGATTGTCAGACTGCGGAAAAAAAACACTGATCAAGCGGCAGCGAATAGTTGTCTTGTGTGGGTGCGGATCACTCTCAGAGCAAAGAGAATAATGACGTGGTTATACGTATATAAAAATGAGATAGCTAGAGAGCAACGAAAATTGTGTGCTTAGCATTCTCTTTGTTTTTGGTGGGTATAAAATAAAAAGTATTACGTATTAAAGTATACACATGTGCTTGCACTGGGCTTTAAATAATTTTAAGTATTAATATTATTTAAATGTAACGTCATTATATGATTGAACACTGCTTTTCATTTTCCAATGTAACATTTACTAATGTGCTCATAGAAATCGAACAGGTAACAGGTACTCATTGAATTTTTGTAAGAAAAGGTACTATAGTATGAATAGGGCTATAAGAGTATGCATATTTTTTACAAAGAAGTACTTTTTTAAGAACAGGTACTATTTAAAGAAGATGTGCTCTTTTTAGGAAAAGGTTATTTTGTTAAGAAAACTTACTTATTTTCAGAAAGACTACTTATCTCAAGAAAAGAAAGGAAAAGCTATTATTTTATTTTTAAGAAAAGGTACTATTAAGAAGGAATTTTTTAAAGAAAATGTATTTTTTTAAAATACACTATTTTTGAAGAAAAGGTTTGTTTTATGTAATGGTAACTGTTTTTTATAATTGGTCTCTTTTCAGGAATATGTACATTTTTAAGAGTAGGTACTTATCTCAAAAAAAGTTATTTGGGTTCACAAAAAAGGTACTCTTTAAAGAAAAGTAGTTTTTATAGAAAAGGTAATTTGTTGTAAGAAAATTTAGTTTTTTAAGAAAAGGCAATTTGTTGTAAGAAAATTTGTTTCAATTTTTTGTAAGGTACTTATTCTACCAAAAAATATACTTTTTTAAGAAAATTTACTTTTTGTAAGAAAACGTGATTTTTTAAGCAAAGCTACTTCTTTAAGATAACGTATTTTTTTAGAAACTGTACCTTGTTTAAGAATATTAATGGGTATTTTTTTTTTTTGATAAAATTTAACTTTTGTTGAGAAAAGGACTTATTTAAAAAAATTATTTTTTTAAACTTCTTTCACTTTGACTTTTCTAAATTTACTTTTTATTGGGTTCAAAACTGCAATATATACTAAATATTGGTTACAGACTCCACCTAGAAAACTTCCCACTAAACAAGAAATTTCCCAACATATGTTGGACATCTAGTTAGTCTAGACACATATCAAAGAAAAAGTGTACAATATAGTTGATAATAGTGTGTTGTAGCATAATAGTGTTAAAAATTTTTTTTTTCATTTAGCCCCCATCCCGCAACGTCCGAGAAGGAACTTCGTTCCAAAAGCGAAATATGAGTTTTCGAACCCATTTCGAAGCAGTTCCGTATCCGAAAAGCCATGAAAGCGAATCAGTGATCCGACTCGAACCCATTACGAATCCGTTGAAACGTGTGTAAGTGAATCTTGAAATTGCTATTTAGCGGATCCGGTTCGAACCCGTTACGAGTCCGTAAAAACATACAATTCGAATCAGTGAATCAGTGAAATATTTAATGTCGCAGAGTCATAGCAGAGTTGAGAAAACAAAAAAACTTAAAAAAAAACTAAAACGATTTACATCCTGTTTCTCTACCTCGAACAAAAGCTTTCGTTTGTATTCTAGACGAAAGAAAGTTGATTAGGGTTAAACATTCGAATGAAAACATAAAATTTTTCAAAACTTTTAAGTACAAATTTTGGGTTCTCTATTTCGAATGTGCTGTCAGTGGGGAACAAACAACAAACATAGAGTTAGGAGATCGAAAATTTCGACTTGAAGGAATCCAATTTGAGTGGAATGTGAGTGACTGAAATTCGTTCGCTTTGCTTTTTTTTTTATTTTTAAAAATTATTGTAAAAAGTAATAATTTAATATAGTTCATTAAATATCAGATCGAATCCGTTTCGAATCTGCATAAAGTTATTAAAGTAGATCCGTCTCGAATCTATTTTATTTACAAGAACGAAACTGTCCGCTTTTCGAGAGGAATTCCATACCTAAACGTATTCGTTATGTGTCCGTAACGAATGTCCGTTTCAGACAAAATGTGCAAATTCGTAACAGATTCAAATGATTGTCAATTGGATGATGTTGTCGGACTCATTGTTGGTAGTGGTTTTTTGAATTCAGGTTTTGATATTATGTACAAAAAATACAAACTATCATAGGGGTTAGTCTATTCAACAACCAATGGCATGGATACTTTTTTAGTACAAACTAAAACTAATACAATAATAGCTATTGGTTGTTGTTTAAATGACAAGGCATACCAATCATCGGCTGATTAAAATTGGTTTTGCATATATAGTGTAGTAGCGAATTTGATTAGGTCAGGTAGTATTTCTGACACTTAGACGAGTTTTTAACTGAGCTTTTTGACAATGGACTCAGATGAGAACTCAGATAGTGTGATTGTGGCTTTAACTACGTCGATGTTGGGATAAAGTTAGGGTGTCCAAAACCGAGACATAAAAACCAGGTTGTCTTGGAAGACCTATAAAATCGACTGATAATATAGATAGATAAGTGGTTTGTTGGGTTTTGTTTAACATTTCCTTGCACCAATCGACACGAACCTTTTTTGAGCGATTGTCAAATTAGCCGGTATCTATGCGAGCAAATTGTTGTACGGCCAAATGTTCATGCTGTATTGAATATATTTATGGAAGTGACAGTAATGTCCAAGGTTGCCTCTATTCCACGTTATGTCACATCACGATCTTCCAGTTCAAACAAAATGTTTTGTCGCACAACAACCATTCTGGGAAGACCTACACGAAATTCGTCTTGAAGCGAACGTCGGTCGGCCCCTATTAAATTTGTTATACCAGTTTGTCACAGTACTGTAGGATGGGGCATCATTTTCATATACTGGCTCAAGTTCATCAGTGCACACTTTTTTATATTATCTACGTCGAAAATCGTTACAATGAATCGCACGGAAATGTTCACGACTTAATTCCATTTTTGGGCAGAGATGCATTTTTCTAGTCCCTGAAAAAACAATTACAAATAATGCTTGCACATCACCACGTTCTGAGTATCCTTAACGTCCAGCATTAGCCGTCAGGAGCATGTCTTCTATGTGGTACTACCTATTTATGGACGTGGGAGAATTATCTCCGATAGACGCAGAGAAGATCTTGACCTTCCTGGAGCAAACTAAATGGTTCTCCGGTGGGGCTAACGCGTGCTATCAGAGTGGACTAATAAGTCTAAGTGTGACGTTCATCGACTGCGACTAACACCTAACATTACCTAGTAGCACATTGTTTAATCATTATCCTGTTCAAGATATTGTTTAAATGGGGAAAAAGATATTTTTAACCTGATAATGATTGAAAAACTTAAACTTAACACAAAACGAATATCGGAAATATCCTAGTGTTTTTAAGCTAAACAAAGTTACACTTTCCAGATTGCACCTGGCAACACTAAAAATTGTCGGGATCAAAAATATAAATGGCAACCCTCGTACAGATTGTGATAAGTTCCCTAACCCTCAAAGTACAGAGTGGGATTTAATGGGAAAATCGTGGTTTTTTGTTTAATTCATTAGTTTACTAATCGTTTGGTCGATTTATTTGGTAACCACTAATCGGCATATGATTTTGCGCAATTGTTTTTTCTTACGAACAAAATTTGCAATAAAAATTAGTAAGATTTAGCGATTTTTACAACGCTCTGTACACACATACAATTTTAGATCTTATCTCCTCCCTAGACCCTCTTGGCCACCATCATCAGATCACAATATCACTCAAGCCCCATTGCTCTGAATTGTTGTAGATGCGTGTATTAATGCAACCAAAAGCAGTGGCAAAAAAAATACTATGACAAACAAGTGAACAATCTTCTGTTTGTTAAACATGTAATGAATGGATTTTACAGCAATTTTCTTCTTCTGTTATTTGCTGACGCTTCTGTTGAATGTACATTCATTAACAGCCTTTGTATAATTTATCATATGTCAACGGATTTCGAATTTTTTGTTGTTGTTTAAGATTTGCGAGCACAAGAGACGTGATGTGATTTACCAGTTTCGAAAGTGTATTTTTCACACTGTATTACTGCGACGGAAATTGTAAAGAAACATTTCATTGAGACATGTTTGCAACTACATTCATGGTAAATAAATTATAAGAACACCACCACCTATTTGCCATAGACGATTTTATTGCCACCGTTGAAGCATTAAGATAAGGTCTATCGCTCTTGGAACAAATAGCTTCTAAAATGGAATCTGCTACGTGAAGAATAACAGGTAGACAAATGCAACTATAAAAGTGAAAATTATTTACTACCGCTTCGGAACCGAATTGAAAATATAGACTTGCTATACAAAATTAAAAACCTTAATTCAATGTTACTGGCACCCTACAAAAGAATCTATTGGGCCTCCAATATTCTACTGTAAATTATTGAATACTTCAAAATTGTAGTCGCATCTTCTTGAAAACTCATAAATTTTATAACTCTTGACACTTTCGTAGCACCTTACATGCAATCACATTCAAGAATTTTTGCCTTTCAACAATCTAAAGTGCAAACTAAAGAAACACTGATGTCAGCTGAAAGGCTGTCACAATTACACTTTATTTTATTCAATGAAATCTTTTCACGTAAATTCTGAATTTGCATCCTCTCCCCTGTTAAAATAAGAAATGAAGAATAGTGCGTTTTTAATAATACACAATTAAAAATGTTCACATGTACATGACACATGAATTATTCTCAACATTTCCTTTACAAGTTTACAAAGATAAATGGCAAAGATTCATATCGTACGCCCATGAATACGAGTACGAGTACAACACAGATAAGTCATCGCCATTCAGATATTTTGCGACACTTTTGCCTTCATTTCATGTGACAGGCTGAAGTGCGAAAATAAGTGTGGCAAATGTGCGGATCTGAAGATGCGGGAATGTGGATTTGGCAATGCACTCGTTATAAATTATATTGTAATTATTAATAAATCTAACACTTGCTAATTCTCTTAGGAAGAGCCATGAGCCGTGAAAAAATTATGTTTTGTCAGCAGAGGCGTGAAGAGGAAAATTTATATTGCCGTGAATGCAAAAATAAAGAATGTAATTCTATTTTGAGAAAACTGCATGCGTAGGGTACCAAGTGATTTTGTCTATCATAACACGTTTATGAGTACTACTTTGTGTTAATACTCGTAGTATATTCTATTTATTTCTAGTGTCTAGGTTCAACTCCTCGAGTGGACTTATATCCACTATCCACCTAAAGAAGACATAATTTAATAATTCACAATTTGAAGAATTCACAAAAGAAGAAACGACAATGGCATCAAGGACATGTTCTACAAGCACCTAGGACACGCCATGACACTAACGCTAAGTGCTAAAACTAAAATTTTTCAAATAAAAAATTGCTAAAACGCCTATTTGTGTATTAAAGTCATCCTTTTGTTAAACAATTAAATATTTTTGCGATAGGCGGAAGTACAATTTCCGAGTTAAACAAAACACTCTTCCATACGAATTGGACCATTTTATGAAAACCCTTAGAGACCTCCAAAAATTTATTATTTTTGCGATTGGACGCACCGTTTCCGAGTTATAGTAATTTTTTATATTAGCAATTTTCTAATTTTGTGATTTTTTTTTTAAAAGTCTTTCATTCGAATTGGAGCTCTTTGTGAAAAATATTTATAAACCCTTAAAAATTAGTAATATTTCGTTTGCTCCGCTTCCAAAATATAGATATAAGATCGTTTTAGCAAATTTTTTATTCGAAAAAGTTCAGTCTTATCGATTTTATTTTAAGTGATGCCGTATTAGAGACATGCATAGGTTAAAGTTATTTTTCGATTTGTGGCACCATTTCCGAGTTATAGCTATTCTTTTATTTTAGCGATTTGTTGACAACAAATTTTTCTATACGAATTGGACCACTTTATGATATATAGACTTAAGGTCGTTTTAGCAAGTTTTTATTCGAAACGCGTTTTATTTTTAATAAAATGCTGCCGTGTTAGAGACATCCTTTGATTAAAGCCCCCTATGGAGGTAAAAAAGGTATTAATTTTGTGACTTTGTTTTTTTTAGCGATTTTCTTAGTTTGGCAATTTTTGGACAAATAATTCTTCCATACGAATTGGGCCACTTTGTGAAAACCCTATAGAAAACTTTAAAAATACGTTCTTCTTTCGCTTGGACGCTCCGTTTCCAAAATATAAACATTAGGTCGTTTTATAGATTTTTTTATTCGAAAAATTTTAGTTTTACCGATTTTTTTAAAAAAAAAGTGATGTCATCTTAAAGACATCCATGGCTTTATGGAGTTACAGAATGTATTAGTTTTTGGATTGAACCATTTCCGTATTATACACGATGAAAGGTTTGTTTTCTTTGCTGTTTGCCTGTAAATAAAGCGTGTTTGTAAATTGGCGCAAATGTAGTATACTTGTGCCAAAACACATACCATGTTTGGGACACAATGATTAAAAGGTTAAAATATATCTATTTGTGACCCAAATGTGGGTTTGTTTGTTGAAAACTGTTGAAAACACTGGTGTCTATCACAATAAAGAAACAAAATGTATCAGGTCCTCAATTCACGAGAGCAATGCTTACAAACATGTACATGTAATATGTTGCTGTGGCCGTTAGTTTTCAACGTGTAGCTATTTCTATTATTTTAGCGATTTGCTGATTTTGGGGATTTAAAAAAAAAAATTCTATCATACGAATTGAACCACTATGTGAAAACCCTTTTAAAACTAGTTAAATTTTACGATTAGACACTCCGTGTCGGAGATATAGATATAGAGATATAGATCAAAAATGGGGATGGGTTACCGTGGGTAACCCGTCGCCGTGGGTAATTGGTAAATGCCTTTTACCCATGCCCCATATGTAATGTGTAATCTTGATGGTTAATTCCCAATTGTCGTGGATCACTACCCATTATGTTCCCCATTCCCTGTGGGTTATGGGTAAACAATCGCTAACCATTCCCACGGCAATAATAATGGGTTACCCAGGTTACTCCAGAGTTATCGATTGCAGAGATTTAATAGCAGCCCGACTGTCAGAGTAGATATTGATACCCCCAGGCGGTGATGATATTTCATCCCACCCAAAGGATTACTTCTCCGGCTGCCATGACGTCTACCTGAAAGACACTACAACGGCATGGTAGTGTTTGTGCGTGACCTAGATCCAGCTCTTTAAACTCAACTCCGAACTCTACATAGCCATCTTGGTTGAAACCATCAGTATGGAGACATAAATACCTTCCATAACCTGGTGGAACGCATACCATTCCTGCCTGTCCGGTCTGTGACTGGAGAAGTTTACCTCAAAAGTAGAGGTGTTTGCTATGTAGTTGACTATTAGTGTGTATTGCCGCAGATCTTGTAAGATCGTCCCTTGACCATATTGGCGGGTGAACCATTGTGAGATAATCAGAGCGACAGTCGTACGAAACCGGGCTCATGTAGGGCTTGACATGGGAAGGATGCAATTTTCGGAGATGCAGAATCCTCCACACCCACTGATCATGGAGAGTATTACAAATATTATTCCCACTCGTTTTAAACTGCTGCAAAGACCGTGCATGGTTATGAAAATCTGCCTACAGACAAATCATGGTATGATGAATTGTGATGCATGGAATGTTATAAAACTACGGTACGCGTATGGCAATGCTTCAGTCAGTTGCAACGCTTCAATCAGTTGCAATATAAGCCGTTACGAAGCGGAGTAAAGAGAAATAAGATGTGACACCCGCTAATTTAAGCTGAAATGGGCAGTGAAAAAGCAATGGAGGGAGAAAGTTTAAACATACAAAAGGAGGGTAGAATCCTTAAAATTCTACCAACAATAAAATTGTTGATCCAATGGCCATGGATCATGTCCCCGTTTTAGTCGGTGATATGCAGTATTTGGGGGATATGCAGAGATCTTTTCTCTGCTTAACCGATCCACGCATAATTCAATACTGATAAGGCAGTTGAGCAAATAAAGGCCGATAGTGTCTACTGGCCTCTTATAATCAAGGCGAGGTTATAACTTAAATTTCTCGGTTTCAGAACAGCTGTTTCAAGCTGGCCGCGATGAGTTGCAAAGGTACAGGCATCACTTCATATGCAAGACCTAATTAAACAAATGTAGGGTTAAGCATACTGTGTCCTGTATTTATAAATGGTTGCCTGTTTGTAAGCGCCAACTATTATGGAACAAATTGTTATCCATTGCATAAAGTCCTTTCTATCGCAATGAGCAAAAGACTATAGCCATCTGTTGCAGATCTGAGCGATCCTTAACTTATAACGGAACAAACTTTGTGTCCATTCAAACGTAAAGACTGTAGCCATTTGTTGTAGATTGACCATTATTAATGTGGCTTTAGACCCCGAAAATCCACGGAAACCAACTCCACACCTACCGTGTATTTGTTGATTACACTCTTGTACTCGAAAAATGTATCAACGTTTTAATAAAAGTAACGGTTAGAGGAAAGTTTACTGAGTTGATCGGTACCCATGAAATGGCTCTACCAACTCAAATTTTTTAAAAAAATATTACCAATTCTCAGATCTTCCTCTACATTTTATGAAAAAAAAAATATTTTTTTTAACATTTTCAGTTTAATTTCAAGGGACTCCAAATTTTTCACTCACAATAGTTGGGAAAATTGTAGCAATGGTAATGCTGAACTACTTTTGTGAATATATTAATACAATCTGAATGTCTCTGGTCACTAGTGTCTCTAGTAGCTCATAAAGATCACTTTGTATCTGAAAGATGGTAAATTGTATGAATATGTCATCATTACTAGTGAACGGCGTGTCCGATTTTGAAATAAATTTAGAAAAATTCGGAATTACAATACCTTTAACCTATTCCAATACTATTTCTCAATGCAGTCAACAGGTTCGCAGTTATAACCGAGTCGACGCCAAATTTGATCGTAGCAACCGAATTAAGGATGGATTCGGTAATTGCGAACGAATTGATACCAAATTGGATAGTTACACCCGAATTGATGACAAATTCGGTTACTACAATCGAAACAATGTTAGATTTGGTTACTCCAACCGAATTTGGTACAAATTTCGGTTCTTGCATCCGAATTAATTTCAAAGTCGGATTTTAGAAAATTTAGTTGACTGAATGAATGTAATTGAAGATTCAGTTGACACAACCGAATTAATTATGAAACGAAGTTTCTTCAACGGAACTTCGGTTGTGAGGACTAAATTCGGTCGTAACAACCTCAATTCGGTTGTGACAACCTCAATTCGGTGGTAACAGCGGAATCTACGGTTGCAGCAACCTCTTTTCAAACAATAAGTTCTCTGGGTGTATGTAGATCCTCCACCCGAATGGAGGAAAAGACGAACGTTGATGGCCATTAATTATATCGTCAAGGTAGTGAACGAAATTAACTACCTCGGATCTGAAGTAAGCAATAGCAAAAACTTCTGCCGGCACTCACCGAACTAATTGTTTGAAAGAGGTTGTAGCAATCGTAAATTAGGCTGTTCTCAGCGAGTTGCAGTTGTCACAACCGAAATGAGACTGTCACGAACGAATTCAGTCCCCGTAATTGAAATTCGGTAGAAGCAACCTCTGTTAGGTTGTCACAACCCCATTAGAAGTAGTGGCAACCTCTAATATGGGTGTGAGAACCTCTAAATTCGGTTACGGCTAATTCGGCTATTTTTCTGTGGGTGTCTCTCTCGAGGACCAAAGAACCAACTTTAGCAGACTCCTATACACCAGGTCAAAACAGCCCTGATAAATTCCAAGAGGAAAATTCTCCAAAAATATATGACCTTGTAACAGACAACGGCGAGTATTCGCGACGTCTGAGCCATGAGCTATATGATATATTTCTTGACATCCCTTATATACGTTGTACCTATATTGCAGGTGAAATCTCGCGCTTGAGAAATCTCTGGTTATAAATCGATTAATATTGTTGGTCAATTGACATCGCCAGAAAGTGGAATAATAAACCCTGCAACATTTCAGTACAAATCATATATGGCTGTGGTGGGCAATACAGTGGTTGCGGGTGTAGATGACATCAATCTAGGTATCACTAGCATGATTTTATTTGTCACATCATTCAAAACAATTTCTGTCACATCTTATACATAACGCAATTGACATATAACGCTTATCACCGAATTAATATCAATTTAACATTGCATTATATAGTGTCATTTGATTTGTAAACTTAAAGCCGCACATATTATTCACATCATCATCATCATCATCATCATCCATCCACCTTCTCCTCATCATCATCATGCGCCACACATCAATCACCCGTATTATATATGAATTGCTCGCGCAATTGTAACCTCCTACCATGAAACGACACAAACAGAAAGGCATAAAGGGAAACAGAGTAAAAAAAAAAGAAAACACGACACTATTTAACTGTCAACTTATTTGTGATTTAATAAAATGACACTTGTCACATTGACAAAATGACAGCATCATTTAGCTGTCATCCCGAGTATTATCGTTCTACATACTACAATGAATGTTGGCTCTCCCCTGTTTACATGCAATGATTTTTATATATTTTTGCCATTTACAAGGGTTGTATATTGTATATATTATTTTGAACTTATGTACAAATAAGTACATATATATATATACAACAACTGAGGCATCAGTTACAGAAAAAACAAAAATTTGGCAACAACCACAACAGAGGCAATCTGTACATCAGACACTTTTGTAAATTAACAAATGTATGATACTTGAAAACGTTTTTAATGTAATGTAACAGGCGTTGCACAGTGTGGGACATTTTAAAATTTACTAAAATAGTTTGTAGATTAATGGAAATTGAGTTAAATAACTTTTATAAATATTCTGGACTTTTTTGTCGCACAGGCGTTGAACGTAGACGCCATTAGTTACTACTAAAAATTATTTAAAAATTTATGAACATTTCATTGTGATAAAATTTGCGACCATTTTTTGTAACGGGTGTTTTTTATAGACGTATAGAACTTTAAGGTGGCAACACTTTTTTAACTGGCGGCCATTTTATCAACTGCCAAGTGATTTATATTTAGTTTGGTTTGACATTTCAGCATGATTAGACTGACGCGTGAACAACACTTCCAAATTGTGCAAATTTATTTTGAAAATCATGGTTCTGTTCGAAATACGTATCCTGATTTTCATAAGCGAATTTTGTTTAGCGATGAACCTCACTTTTGATTGATTAGATACGGCAATAAACAAAACTGCCGTATTTGGAGTGATGATAATCCTCAAGTGTAGGTTGAGAAACCGTTAAAAAAAATAAATGGTTTCCAATTACATCCCATGAAGGAATCGGGGTTGAGAAACCATTAAAAATAAATAAATGGTTTCCCATTACATCCCATGAAGGGACTAGGGAGAGCTTCTCACAATCACTGAGCTGTGCGCTTTCCAGTTTTCACTCACTGATTGGGACCTACAGTTTTACACCGATTCCGAACGGTATTTTGAGAAGCTTTTTCATGGCTGTATACTCGATAGTGTCGCCGTCACTAGGCGAGGTGACAGTCGTCGAAATAAATTTAAGGTGGCTTGAGCAGGGATCGAACCAAAGATCTCATGTACAGGAGCCGCACACACTAACCATTGCACCACCGACGCCCACCATTACATCCAGAAAAACTGACTGTTTGGTGTGCTTTATTGGCTGGTGCAATCATTGGTCCGTACTTCTTTAAAAACGATGCTGGTCAGAACGTTACAGTCAACGGTGACCGCAATAGAGCCATGATTACTAACTTTTCCGTTCATCAATTGATCAACCATGATGTGCAGGAGCTGTCGTTTCAACAAGACGGGGCAACATGTCACACAGCTCGTGCCACAATTGATTTATTGGAGGATTTATAGTTTCATGACCCGTGAATTGGCCTCGAAGATCGTGCGATTTAATGCCGCTAGACTACTTCTGTGGGGATATGTGGAGTCTCTAGTTTACGCCGATAATAGCGAAACGATTGACCTGTTGAAGGACAACATTCGCCGCGTGCTTGCCAATTTACGGCCACAAATGTTGGAAAAGCCATCGAAAATTGGACGTCAAGATTAGACTACGTGCGAGCCAGCCGTGGCGGTCATATGCCATAAGTCATATAAAGATTAGAATGTCAGCAGATTTTCCTTCGAATAAAGTAAATTCCATGCCAATTTAAAAAATTAATCTATGGTTTATTTCATTTCAAAGTTCTATACCTCTATAAAAAACAATCGTTTTCAGTGAGGTTGAGCAAAATATAAAGGGTGTATCAGTAAGGATGCACTTTTTCATTTTAAAATAAAAACACGTCTTTTTTGAGAGACTAGTGATTTTTTTAATGGATTATAAGGAAGTCATGTTCCGATTAAGTACGGAGTAAAATATCCGTCTAATGACCTCTTCGGCTCTGAGAGACGCCATTAGAGTTTAAATGAAATTTTTCACGGCTTTTTCGCAGAGATGTTACTGTATCTCACCCAAGACGTGTTGGATCTCGGATTTGAGCTCAGGAATTGTTTCTGGTGTATTCGTTTATTCGCAGATGTCAAAAAACCCCCAAAGAAAGTAATGGTACGGCGTTTTGGAAATCGTTGCTCCAATAAATCGATTGTTTCATGCGCTATGTGGCAGGTGGCACCGTCCTGCTGAAACCACATGTCATCTAGTCCCATGCCGTCCAGTTGAGGCCACAAGAACTTCGTTATCATATTCTTGTAACGAATACCGTTCACAGTCACTGCTTTTTCGGCATTATCTTCAAAAAGTAAGGCCTAATCTCGCCACCTAACCAAAATCCGCACCATACAATGGCAAGTTGTGGGTACATTGGATTCTTATGAATTGCATGAGGATTTTCTGAGCCCCAAATTCGACAATTTTGTGTATTCACAAAGTCATTCAGATGGAAATGCGCTTCAATGGAGAAGATTCCTTTTTGTAAAAAATTGGCATTGTCTTTACTTTGCTCCATTACCCTTTGAACTAAATGCTTTCCATGGTCTGCTGATTTGAGCTCCTGTGTAAGCTGAATTTTGTGCGCATGAAGATGGAGGTCTTTTGTTAAAATTCGCTGCGTAGTGTTTCTTAAAATTTGAAGTTATTGAGAACGATGCCGAATTGATGTTTTCGGGATTTCGGCGACACTCTCGTTAATCTTGCTGTCCATAACCGACCCAGTTTCTTCAAATTTGTTGACCTGTATTCAAAAGGTTGACACATTAGTTGCAGTTTCTTGACTGAAAATTCTTCGAAGTTTGGGAACGGTCTCAGCATAACTTTCCCAATTTTTGTAATAAATTTTCACAATTCACAATTTCGTAAAGCGCTTCATTTTTAATAATCGGAATAAACATTGGTGACAGCTGCCAAATTTCAGAATTTCCATTTAAAAAGTTCAATCTTATTGAGAATCCCTTTTAATGTCGAGTTTTTCAGATATTAAAAACGTATTCTAAACCGAATTATTTTGCTGCCTAAATCTTCTATTTACAATTTATTTTGGTAATCTTTGCTTTACAGTAATTACACTGTAAGTAAAATTTAAAGTTTTGAAATGACACACAAAAACACCGAGACACCCTAACTAATTTTTGGGTCATAGAATCCAGTGGTATACTCTGTTTTAAAAAGTTAGCTCAAAATAACGAGATATTTCGATTTTAAAATTGTAGTAGACTTAAGGTGATTTTTGATTTTATTAGAGGAAAAAACCTGCAAAACCTCTTGTTAAATCAATTTATATTTTTTTTTCGACAAAATACAACCGTTGAAATAATAGACATCTACTTGGAAACAGAATTAGTTTAGCTCTTACAATTTTGGGCCATCTGATCTCCTTAATATCTACACCACCTACATCAGGCCGCGAATGGAATATAACTCCCATATATGGGCAGGTGCTCCAAAGTCATCTTTGGAGTTGCTGGACCGTGTACAAAGGAGAGCAAAGGTGTTGATAGGGGACAGTAGGGTGTCCAGCTCTATTGCCTCCCTTGAGCATCGGCGTAATGTGGGTTGCGTGACACTGTTCTATCGGTATTTTCACGGTGCGTGTTCCTCGGACATCCGTCAACTTATACCACATGTGAGGACATTTGGCAGAGGTACGCGGCTTTCAAGGAACTCCCATCCGTTTACTATCTATTGGCCAGTCGATCGCACAACACACTACAGAGAAAATTCGTTCTGCAGTCGTACGGTCCGTATGTGGAATAAACTTCCCGCAAGTGTATTTCCCGCCAATTGTGACATACAGCGATTCAAGGCAAATGTAAATGAGCACTACTCCCTCTTTCCACCCTCCTCTACCTAAATTTCCGTCGCCAGCACAATGCATTGCATTTATAGGGGGCATCCCCTGAGTGCTGGTCTTAAAAAAAAAAAAAAAAAAAAAAAAAAATAATAATTTTGGGATTGGCATCCCTATTACAAACAAATGCTACAACATACATATATATTAAAGTGTTCACTTTGATAGATTATTCCCTACCCGCTGCTATAGATGTTAACACATCAAAAATAAAAGCATTTTATTGACCATTTTGAAAAAATAGAAAAATGAGTGACTAAAAATGCAGATCACATTGTGTGTGGAAAATTTACACCGAAAAATCAACAACGACATTTGGTGAAGATGCCCTCAAAGGTTACAATCAGTATTTTTTGGTTACCCCGCTGAAGAAATGCGAAATGTTGATCATGCACCTGAATTTACGTGCATCACATGTTTTCGTGCATTAAACAAATTGTGGAAATTACGGCGATATTCGATGCCATTTGGACTTCCAATGATATGGACCGCTCCAGTGGAACATGATACAGAAAATTGCTACGCGTGCAAGAACGATGTAAATGGTCTCAGTCGAAAAAGTAAGTTCACTTAGATAGACTATATAGGGAATACACAATAATTTATTCTTATAGAACGATCCGGTTTTACATACAAAGGTGTGCCAAGTGTTCACGTACTAGTTATACACAGTGATGAATTACCTGTCCCAGTACATCCATCGACATACCAGTATACATATGACATATGATTCAGCCAGTTCTTCAATATCCATCATTAATTTCGCAGGAACAGTTAGATAGAATCGGTCGAAATCTGAAGCTATTTCAAAATAATGGACTGACTTTGGCTTCGGAACTAAGAAGCGTCAACGTGCTGGCACCAGGTGTAAAAGTTACATCGTACAAATACCGGCAAGAAGCATATATGCCTTATTTCATGCTTTCCGAGAACGCAGCTTATGCATATTGTCAAGATATTCCCGCTTTAATGAATGAAATGGGAATCTGAAAAAAAATCCATCTTTATGGCGTCTTTTCATGGACTCTTCAACCAGAAGTTTAAAAGTAGTCTCGCTATTTGAAAACAACAGCCTTAAACCAGTGCCATTGATTGAATGCATGAGTCGTATGATACCATGAAACTAATTCTGGAACGCAACAGTTGTGACGAACACAATTGGCGCGTAAATTGTGATTTTAAGGTACTTCCACTATTAGCTGGAATGCAAATTGGCTATATAAAGTACATGTGTATTTGTTGTAAATGAGACAGCCGTGCAAAATGCAACCCTTACGAAAAGCGAGATTGGCCAAAACGCGATTCGGAAGTTGTTGGCGAATGTAATGTAATTCGTCCACCATTAACCCCCCTTCAGAAAATACTGCTTCCGGACCTTCATATCAAGCTGGGAGTTGTAAAGAATGTTTTAAAGCGTTTGGTTCGCGTTAACGAAAATACATTACCATACTTGAAAAACAATATATGCAATATATTTTATATCAATTTTTTTTAAAGGTCCAGATATAGGGAAACTTTTAAGGGATAGGAGTTTTTCTGAAATGTTAGATGAATCTGAACTAAACGCACGGAACTCAATTCGTGCGGTAATTGAAAACGTCTTTCGACCAACTTGGCGTTAATACTCGTATGTCGTTAAAAATCCACATGTTGCATGAACATTTCGATTTTTACGAACGAAAATTGTCCACAGAAGCAGACGAAACTGGCGAAACGTTTCATCAAACCATAATGGCATTCGAAGACCGTTTCGCAGGAAAAAGAATAGACTCAGTGCATGGTGATTTCTGCTGGTCGATTGCAAACAAAGAGCAACAATTAAATAAATCCCAAAAAATTATAAAATCATAAAAACAAGAGCAAATGTAGTTCCATGTCTGCTTGAAAATGGACGTCCATTATTTCTAGATATAAATTTTGACAAATAAATAATAAACAAATTGATTTTAAACAAGTTTTTAAAGTTTTTTCATTCAATAAAATCAAAAATCGCCTAAAATCTACTCCAAATGTAAAATCTAAATATCTCGTGATTTCGAACTAAACGGGGTTCTACGATCCAAAATTAGGTAGACGTGTCTCGGCGTTTTGGTGTGTCATTATCACCTACTTATAGTGTTATCGATATAATTTATCGTACTTCATTTACCAATACTCATCAACGAGGAGAAGTGTAGACATTTACTTGCGATTGTAACAAACATCTGCTCAGTTTTGCCAGCCACTGTACTATATGCATTTATAAATGTAGACTGTGACACATTATCAGCATTTTCATTCGACAGTAGTACTTATTACTCAATGCAATTTCTTGACATTGTCACTTAAGCTAGTGGCGTTGTTTCAGTTGTCACGTTTGGCATTTTAAAGCCGATAGCAGATTTTATTAACATATAACGTTTGTTGTATTGTTTATCATATTGTACAGTAAAAATTGGAATTTAAATATAGTCATGCTACAAAAAAACCCAAAGAACGATAATAATACACAAGTGTTTTAAAGACTGGCATCACACATTCTAATAGCTATTGAAATTCTATTTAAAAATTTGAGATATAATTTGGAATTCCATTTTGATATTGATTAAAATATTATTTTAAATGGGTACTCAGTTGTTGGTTCTTTTTGGCGTATTTGCAGTTCCCAGGTAGCGGCGTTTTAAAAAAGTGTATATTACTCGTTTTGTGCAATTCACTTGTACTCTAAATGTTTATAAGTATAGTCCACAAAATCAGCTAAAACAAAACTGGTACCTACAAATCATCTGCAAAAAGAAATCAGTCATAACAATAATTCCGCGACGCAAAAAAATCGTAAGATACAAATATTTAATTTCTTCAAACATACGCCAAAGTGTCAACACATATTCCGCAGGCGTATACTTAATATTAAACCTAAATCCTGGTTGAGATAAAAACAAGTGAATGGAATCTGAAGTGAGGCAAAAACGTTTTAGGTATTTAGTTATTATACTGAGTATAAAGATAAGAATATATATTAAATTTTTCTCTGATATTAATCCGGTAATGCCAAGAACTTTTTTGTCTCAGACTTTATCGAAAAAAGTACCCTTACTTATTTTAACCTCCTGAGCAGGAATATGAAGTGCATTTTCCGACATTTGTTAACACTTTTCCGAAAGACGCGAAAAATTAGCGTTACCATATGGTAACCGTGGGTCGCCTAGGGTACATGTTTTTGACGCAGAAGGAAACGATTTTCTTTAGATTTCGTTTTGACAATACTTTTTTTTGCTTTTACAGTGAATAAGTTTCAATTCTTTATTGAAATTATAAAGAAAAATTATAAATAAAAAAAATATTGAAATTCTAATATAAATAAAAATAAAAATAAACTAAAACTAAATAAAAAAAAACTATTTGTAATTAAAGAAAATGACACATACCTATTTTGAAGTCAAACCACGTATGGTTTTTTATGGTAGCTGGCAAGACACTTGACACAGAGTCCGACGTTGCATTTTCCACATGATGTTCGTCCGTTAACTTTGCAACGTTAACCGCTCAAGATGGGACTACAAAATGTTCGGTCTGATCTAAGCGGAGAGTGTGTACAACTCGAACCGGTTGCTGGACATATCTGTGGCATGCACCGGACCAGATGATTTAGCTTTTTTACAATATAGTCACCTTTTCCCCCTGCAAGCGATACGGTATTGGACCAAATTTTGGTCGAATCGGTCTACTCCACACCTATATTTGTTGTACTTTGTGATCGCACAAGGACGGGATACATTTATTTGGGTTGCACTCTCCTTTGAATAATGATGTGCCATTGATTTGGGATTTTCACCAAAGGTAGTAGATAACATGCAGACAACATTATTGTCTCTTCATTTCACCAGACGAACTCGAGTGTTTTTCAGCGCAATTGATTCCGAGTAACCTCTTTCCATTGACTGAAAGTATTTTTTATGCCCCCGATGGACAGCATTATGGGATTCGGTTTTCGCGAATTGTTTCAATTGTATTCCAATTAATTCGTTAGGAAAATCATCTATCATGTGGCCAAAGGAGCAGCGCATTTTCCAAACTTGGTTTTACACACAACATTTGAACGGATTCTTTCCGTGGAAAATTTTTGAATTTCACCATGTAGCCAGATGGAGTGCAAATTGAGCAAACTTTGAAGCCAAATCTATGCGGTTTGCCGTTAATGAACTGTTTTCGTCCGTGTCTACCAAAATATAATAACATACTTTTGTCGAAGGAAGGAAAGAAGCAATTTCCACTTTTTGTCGGAATTGGAGCCGTTTCGTGTAGAAGCCTTGAAGTTGTCTTCGAAACGAAGACATTGCAAAATTTCTTGAAATCTGTTCAAGCTATTGCGAATGCCTTCCTCCTGACTACACAAAATTCTGTAGTTGGCGTGATAATTATAGCCAGTAAAAATTAATATGCCGATGAATGTTCGATACTCGATGACTGTATTATTTGGTTTAGGCCTATTCAGTTCGATTGCATACAATGCAGATTGGTCGCAAATGTCTCAGTAATCCGTCATCAAAAAACTTTTCAAATCTTCATAATTTGCATCTGGAAAGATGGGAACAAGAGATAGCGCATCATTCTTCACCCTTTCAAATGTAAATGGTAGTCGGTAGATAAATTATTTGATTTTTATCTTCTGCTGCATCAAGTTCTTGAATGTAATCAAGTATTTGTAATCAAGTATACTAGTTCGCGTTTTACAAAACTACAATATGAACATTATATTATAAGCAAGGTAAAATGGGTATCAAGCCTTTACTTTAAACAAGGAAATTTGACAAGGAGAAATCATATACTGTTTTTATTTTGTACTACATTTTCCGAGGTGCTCTGGAACAAATTATGGGTATTTGGAATTACTCCAATCTGACATTTGATTCAATACTCCCGTACTAAAAACTTAAAAATACATTCTTTTTGAAGAATATCGCTGAAAAAGGATTGATTGGACATGTTTATATACCGCTGGACAAGCCATAAAAAAAACCCTTTCACATGATACTAATATTGTATACACTATCTTTAGGTAAAGTGAAAACTTCTTTGAAGAACTAAAAAAACCTTTTTTAAAAATTATGCAACTCAGGGATTTTTAAGCTAGACACGAAATATGATGGGTATTATCATAAAACATACCAAGGTACATTTTGAGAGGTGGACAGAATAAACTTTTTTTTGAGAGTCAGGCCAGTACACAGTCTTTAGTGAAGCACACGCTTTTTCCCGACCTTGCTGTTACGTCTAGCTTTTCCTTTCATTTGATTTCTTAAAAAAATATTTAAAGCCGCACTATTTTGCCAAAGTCACTGCATAACAAAAACTAATAAATGTAGAGAACCAACAGATGTTACATATAAACTATTTCCAAGTATCACGACCTCATTCAACAGCGTTTAACAAATGAAATATCGATGTGGCAACCCATGTTTTGTTTTCGCAACTCACTGATACATCATCAAATGCAAATAGTTGTTGACATGAACATGTTTAAGTGCCACTCAACGTAAAACAACCACGATGCATCAATATGAATCTTCAAATGTAACATTATTAAAATTGATACTTTTGTGAGATGCCGCTATTTGAAAAACACTTCAGATTCGAATGTAAAGCAAAAAATATAAAAAAATATACCAAGTACGAGTGAAACGCAAATGAACAACAATACTCGCTTCAATGTAAAATTTAATTAAGAAAAAATATTGTATTGCAAACAACTAAAGGTGAAATCAAACACTCAAATAAATAGTCCAACAAATACAGGCTCAACACCACCACTCTATACTTGACGTTTTGACATAATTTTTGTTTTATTACGTCTGTCATATTTCCACTTAAACGTCAAGTCAATGTTAAGCACTTGTGTTGTTTTGAAAATTTTAAAGTGTGTTTAACTGTATACTTAACTGTATTGAAATTGAAAATCAAACAGATCTTCAAATACCATTAAGTATTTAAGTTATTCCCTGTGGGCTCGTTTATCAGAGTCAACTAATTTTGCCTCAGATTTCTTTGAGAGTTGGCATTTATAAATCGTGAAAGAGAACTGTTGGGTTAAATACGAGTTTACAGTTTATTTGAATGCTGTTTTGGAACGAAGTTCCCTATCGTACATTGCAGGATTGGGGCTAAATGAAAAAAAATTCAACAACTTTTGTTTTAACACTTTTATGCTACAACCCACTAACTGTTATCAACTACAGTAAAAGCTCTCTTAACCGGACACTGACGGTCGCACCAATTTTATCCGCCTAAGGGGGATGTCCGCCCAATAGAGCGTTTTAAGGAAATTAAATAAAATTAAAGAGAACACTTCCTCCACTAAGGAAATAAATATGTTAATACATTACAAACCAATTTGTTATAAATTTTTAATATTTAAATGCGTACTAATATGTACACGTTCTATAAATATCATTTCAATACATGGCATTGTCAAGCCCTTAACATTCAAGTAAAATATTCACATAGAAAAAATTCAGATTCGTAAATCATGAACTAAAACCAAACATACTGAAAAAAACTTAAATTATTATTGTTGCTGAAAAAATTGACGGATGATGCAACATTCACACGTTTAAAGGGATCCTTTTCAACGTATGCTTATCGAAATATAACAGCAAAAAACACAGTTCTAAAGGTAGAGGTTAATCACAGTAGCTGATAGTTACGCAGATAGTTACGTACTTGTCTGATGCATGAACGCGTTGTTAGTTATTTTCCCGTTCATACTTTCTTTTATTTCGACAATAAAATTTGTTAGAAATCATGTTTTCACAATTTTGTTGTCCGCTCATGGGAGATGTTTGATACCAGAAAAGTGTCCGCGTCCGTTCAAGGGATCGTCCCCTTAAGGGAGCATGATTTCTTTCTGAAACAAGGCGAACATTTTGGGACCAAGGAATTTGTCTGCTTAAGAGAGCTGTCCGGCTATAAGAGCTGTCCGCGAAGAGAGCTTTCACTGTATATTGTTTACTTTTGCTTTGGTTTGTGTCTAGACTAACGGTTTGGATCACAGCGCAAGAAATTAACTAGATGTCTCACATATGTCGGCAAATTTCTTGTTTAGTGGGCAGTTTTTTAGATGGACCCTATAACCAATATTTAGTATATAAAGTAAAATGAAAATTTAGAAAAGACATAGCGCAAGACTTGCAAAAAATTATTGGATTTTATTACAGTTCCTTTTATTTGAAAAAAGTAATTTTCGTAAAAACTACTTTTATTTAAAGAAAAGAAAATTTTCTTAAATAAATGCCTTTTCTTAAAAAAAGTAAATCTTCTCAAAAAAATACCTATTCATACTCTTAAATGGGTAACTTTTTTTAAAAAAAATACGTTATCTTAAAAAAGTACTTTTTCTCAAAAAAAATAAATTTTCTTACAAAAAGTTAATTTTCTTACAAAAAAGAATTATTATGTTTTCAATAAGTACCTTTACATAAAAAGTACATATTCTTACAACAAATTGCCTTTTCTTAAAAAAGTACCCTTTCTTTCAAGTGAACCTTTTTTGTGAAACAAAATGACTTTTCTTGAGGTAAGTACCTACTCTTAAAAATTTATATATTCTTGAAAAAACGACCACTTCTAAAAATTTGTTCCATTTCTTAACAAATAAACCTCTTTTTTCAAAAATTCATTCTCTAAAAAAATACATTTTCAGACAAAAATTTATTTTCTTAAAAATACTTTTTCTTAAAAATAAAATAATACCTTTTCTTTTCTTTTCTTAAGGTAAGTAGCCATTCTGAAACTAAGTACATTTTCTTAAAAAAATATCGTTTTCCTATAAAGAGTACCATTTTTTTAAAAAGTACCTGTCCTAAAAAAAAGTATTTCTTGCTAAAAAAAATCACACTTTTATGGATTTTTCTTCCAGAAAGCACCTCTTCTTAAAATAGTAAATTTAAAAAAAAAATTACCTTTTAATAAAAGAAGTACCTCTCTTTAACAAAGACATATTCAGGAAAATATAATACATATTCTTAAATAAAGGACTTAAAAATATACTTTAAGAAATATAGCTTCCATAAAAAAATTGCTCCTAAAAAAATCAATAAATGTTTTTGCGATTTGTTAACACATTTTTATTTCACGGTACCGCTTCGATTTCAATGAACACATTAGTAAATGTGACATTGGAAAATAAAAAAAGAATAGTTTTTGTGCTGAAGCCTCTTTTGCTATTACACTTTCTTTTTTCTTACATCTGCTTTAACATTACATGTAATATTGTTAACATAAATAAAGCAATATTTAGCTCACTGAAATAATTGTTTTTGTTTTGTCATAAACAGATCTACGACAAAAAGTAATGAATAGTATAGAGAACTTATCGCACTCTTTTTCCGCTCTCATGTAGAGGGTCTGAGTAAAAGAGTATAAACGAGTCTTATTCTCTTTATAGAATATTTCAATATAAATGCACCATTTCCAAAATGACAAAAAGAGAGTAATACGTTTTGAATCATTCGCCAGATATTGCCAGTGCTTTTGAGTCATACAATTCGTTCCATGAGTTGTCTATACTATTCTATACTCTTTGCCGACGACGACCTGCTTGTTTGTTCGCTGCCGCTACGTCAATACCATCCTATTTATTTTCAGGCAGAGAATCAGGTATATGATTCACTTTGGTATATTGCCCTATAGATGTTAACACAACAAGTAGTTTATCATTTTATATAAATTATTTTTTCCTAAAGATCCATTTAAATTATCGTATTTTTCAACGGGCGCCTTAGGAGTATTGGAACTAACTTACTTACTTACTTACTTACTTACTTACTTACTTACTTACTTATCCGGTCTCGGACAACCCCGGGGGGTCAGGGACCTTAAAGCTCATACAGCTCATGACTCATGCGTCGCCGATACTCGCCGTTGTGCACTATAGGGCCATAAATTTTTCGGAGTATTTTTCTCTCGAAGACTCCTACAGATGTTTCGTCTGCTTGCGATAGGACCCAGGATTGTACGCCATAAAGCAAGACAGGTTGAATGAGAGTCTGGTACAGCTGGACTTTTGTTACTCGAGAGAGGGCTTTATCTCTCAAGTGTTTGCTTAGTCCAAAATAACAGCAATTCGCAAGCACAATTCTCCGCTTGATTTCAAGGCTGACGTTGTTGTTTTTGTTCACTGCAGATCCGAGGTATATAAATTCGTCCACTACCTCGAAGTTATAGCGGTTATCAACGTTCACGCTTTGGTCTAATCGCGTGGAGACCCTGTTCGTTGAAACCATTAATTTTGTCTTGTCCCTATTTACTGTCAGACCCACATTTGCTGACTCCTTCTCAATTCTCGAAAAAACCGCAGTAACTTCTCTAATTGTGCGCCCAATGATATCTATATCATCAGCATACGCGAGCAGCATGTGACTTTTGCTGCTGATGGTTTTATTCATGTTGACTGCAGCTTTTCTCATAATGATCGCCATTAAGATGTTAAAGAGATCGCACGATAGGGTGTCGCCTTGCCTGAGGCCTCGCTTAGTTTCGAAAGATTCGGTAAGATCCTTACCAACTTTCACTGCGGATTTGGTGTTTGTCAAGGCCATCCTGCAAAGGCGTATGAGTTTTGCAGGAATACCAAGCTTAGACATTGCTTCATAGAGTTTCTCCCGTATCGGACTATCGAAGGCCGCTTTATAATCGATAAATAGATGATAGGTGTCGATTTGTTTTTCGTGTGT
This sequence comes from Phaonia tiefii, assembly GCA_963931995.1. Lineage (NCBI taxonomy): Eukaryota > Metazoa > Arthropoda > Insecta > Diptera > Muscidae > Phaonia > Phaonia tiefii. The sequence goes on along the minus strand of OZ008368.1, from coordinate 13,236,646 downwards.
CTTTTCCAGGATTTGACGTAGCGTGAACATCTGGTCAGTTGTCGATTTCCAGGCCTAAAGCCACACTGGTATGGTCCAATCAGGTCAGCGATAATTGATTTTAGTCTTTCGCACATTATACTTGATAGAACCTTATATGCTATGGATAAAAGGCTTATGCCACGATAGTTGGCACAGATACTCGGGTCACCTTTTTTAAATGTGGGACATAGTACACTGAGACTCCAATCGCCGGGCATGCATTCATCTAACCAAATTTTGCTAATGAGCTGATGCATGCACCTTATCAGCTCATCGCCGCCAGCCTTAAACAGCTCCGCCGGTAATCCATCGGTTCCTGCGACTTTGTTGTTCTTAAGCCGGTCAATATCTGTTCTGACCTCGTCTTGGTTAGGAGGGGGGCAATCGACGTCGTCGTCCATATTGTTATCGACTGTCCCATCGTCATTGGATATCTCAGGTACTAGTAGCGCGGAGAAATGCTCTCTCCATATTCCCAACATGCTCTACACATCTGCGACGAGATTTCCGTCCTTGTCTTTACATAAGGGAGGCCCTGAACCATGTCCATTAGTTCCGTTTTTAACTTTTTGGTAGAATTTTCGGGCTTCGTACTAACTAGTACATAACTAACTAGTACATAATATATAACGAAAGGATCTTCGTACCAACCGGCTGTGCCCTGACACCTCATGTAATTTTTTTATTATAAAAATAATTTAGAATTCCTTTTCTGGCATTCCAACAAAATTGTTTGTGCAAGTCCACGATGCAAATATATTTACATATCCAAAAATTTCCCCAACTAATAGGTTTGCTAATCTACTTTTCAAATCATCTAAAAGGCAATTTGTGTCATCAAATCTTTTGCTGGGTTCAACCACTCAATTACGAATATGTCATGAATAATATGCTCGTTTGCGATACTTCGAAAACGTAACAATTGTGTTTTTAAATGACAGTAGAATGACATTTTGAAAATCTTATTTGCATAACGCTTCAAACACTCAATGCAAAATAAAATAAAAATTATAGACAGTAAAACTGACAGATACACAAACGAAAGACGTAAAAAAGGTAATTTGGTTTATAAAATCATAACCTCTTTAGTCGCTTACAAAAATGTAATATATTTTCGCTTAACTGTTTGTCTGTCTGTCTTCTCTCCTGCCCCCTACCTCGTTTATTGCACAAGATCCTTTTAGCATCATTTGTACAGAGGATATGTAATTGTAAATGTAGGGCTGTTTATGTGAGTAAAGGAGTTTACGTTTGTGTCTGTAAACCTCATAAATATGTATTACAGGATAATCATAAAAAGCGGAAATTGTGTTTTGTCTGGGGTTTCTTGGTAATACAAATAAATTTGTTATTTAAGGCAAAATGAACAGATGAAAAAACCTAAAGATGGCGTACATTCTCAGTCCGATTTCCTGTGTTCCTTCATCGCCATAGCCGAGAGTACTTGTTTGCCTCTGCCTGTTCTAAGCCGCTTTACAGCTTTGTGCTGCAATAAAGATAGTAATCATATTAAAAAATGGCTAGAAGGAAATTGTTAAGATGGTAATAAATAAAAGTATTAAATATTTTGGCGAGGGCGAGAAACAGAGGAATAATTTAAGAATTTCTAAAGGTGCAGTGGATTTTTAAGTGGACGAAATATTCTTAATGGAGTCTTTTCATAAAAATTTAATTTTTTTTTTGTGAACTGGCACTAAATTACTCGAACTCGAGTCCTTACATTAATTACAGCGTGCAATAAAATAATTTGTGTACCTTTTGCTGCTTATAAAAACAGATTTGGAAATAGAATTCAATAAATTATTTATTTTATATTTTTAAACAAGTCACAAAACCTCCTACATCCTTCAACTCCATCATTTTTGAATTTTACTGAATATTGTTAAAAAGAAGAATCTAATTGAAATTAAAAATCTGTAAAAGAAATTTGGAAGAAAAAATCAAGTGAGGTGTCACGGGACACGCGGTTGGTACTAAGTTCCTTTCGCTATATAGTTGAAAAATACTATAATTTCTATGAATCTTTAACTAAAGACACTTTTTGTAAAATGTTAAACTTTTTTTAAGAAATTTTTTTTTATAGAATGTATTTTTTTAAAGTATATTTGTAGGTCTACATTTAGTAGGTATTTTTAGGAAAAAGTCTTTTTGATGTGTTAACATTTATAGGCACGGGTAGCACAATCTATGAAAGTGAACACATGCAAACAGCACAGCGTTAGCATTAAATATTTCAGAGCCTGAGACTGGAATATACTTTTCTAAAGATTTGAGCTGCGTTGATTCCGAACCTGATATCTAAATTTTTTCATCTCAATGTTTTCGAGATTTCCTAACATTAAGTTACAAAACAACGGGACATATATAATCAGGACATTATAGCACCTCGTATTAAGGTTAATTCACAAAATTTGTCCTGCAGTGTAAAATACATACTTGTTGCTTTCAAGATTCAGATTTCATGTTTCCACTATGTTACTCCTTCTTTGAGAAGTCATCCTATGAAATCCATTACTTTCGTAAGCACCAATTTGTTTGCGCTTTGTTTTATCATTTGAATGTCAGAAGATTTATTGACTTTGGAAAGTCAACTTAATTATTTTGAATTTGAGATAGAACCAAGATGTATCTACTACAGGTGGAAACGTTAGAACAGCTGATTTAAATTTGTTCTTGTCATTGTGGTCCGACCTTGTCAAATGTTGTTTATACCAATTCCGATATGTATCTAGTACAGGCGGTAGGGTTAAAACATCAGTTTAATTTTTTTCTTGTCCTTGTGGTTGTTGCGAAAAATTACAACAATTCCTCCTGATATGACGGGAAATAAATACATCTTGACAACAATTTGATCAGTTGAATTTGACAAGGTCGGCTCCTGAAATTAAAACAAAATGCCTTCAATTCTTGCTGCTTCTACCTTATTTATTTTGCCATGGATAGAACTTTTTTCATTCAGTTACGGTTTCTTGACATCGTCCTGTATCAATCATGCAAATTGTTATTGATATTTTGTGTACAAAAATCTTGTAGAATTACTAAAGGTAAAATCGCATAAAAAGGCATTTTTTCAAACTTAATTTGACTCTCTTAGTGGGCCATGGAAAATCGTTTGGTAGTATATCTTGAGAATCCCGAGCTCGTACTCATTACCAAGAACTTTCAATGTAAGCATATTGTATGGAAATTCTCTTGAAGGATAGTGCAAACTGTCTAGGTGTGATTCTCAACAGAGGGCTCAGTATCAAGCCTAAAACAATGAGTAGGACCAGTACATCCCTAATGGCTCTACAATCGTACAAACATGCCGTAGGATGTCAAAGGGGCCTATCCACGAAGAATTTTATTCGACATTCGCGGAAACTCAATCCGGCTAACTTTAAATATGCCCAAATACGCGTCAAATTTTGAAATCAGCTACGGGACTAAACAGGATGTTGTGAGCGCTAAACATCTACTCTGCTCCTATCACGACATTTGTGTCACTAGGGGACAATAGTCAGGTTCGTTTTGGAACGAAGTTCCTTATCGCACGTTGCGGGATGTGTGCTAGGCCTAGTAACGTATCTCTCTCTCTCTCTCAACACCTGCTATACAAGAACCCTCTGTATCGGTTCCGTGTATTCTTCTTCAATTCATCGACTGCGGTATTCCTGTGTGCCTACGGCGATGGGTAATGGGTTACCCAGTGTAACACATCCCTAAGTTTGATCAAAAATCTTACAAAATTAGAAAATCTTTTCATATTTCGTAAACGGATCATCCAATCGGAGAAATAAGTACTTTTAAGGGTTTCTAAGGGTTTTCCGTAGTGGTCTAAATTGTATGGAAGAAGTTTGTATTTTAAAAATCGCTAAACCAAAAAACAACTATAACTACGAAAGGGTGCGTGCAAAGGAGGAACAAAACTTACTTTTTATGCAATTTGACGTACTGTTTTCGAGTTATGCCTAATAGAACGAAGTACCTTATCGCAGGTTGCGGGATGAGGGCTAAATGAAACAAAACTAAACAACTTTTTTTTTAACACATCCCACTGTTATCAACTACATCTCACTATTATCAACTATCTTGTTAGTTTTGCTTTCGTTTGCACCTAGACTAACTAGATCTCTCAATATGTTGGGAAATTTCTTGTTTAATGGGAAGTTTTCTAGGTGGAGCTTGTAACCAATATTTCCTATATATTGTAGTTTTCAGCTAAAAAAAAGTAAATTTAGAAAAGCCAAAGGGAAAGAAGATTAAAAAAATAACATTTTCTTAAATAAGTTCTTAAAAAAAGTAAATATTCCCAAAAAAATACGTATTCATATTCTTAAACGTAGTAACTTTTCTGAAAAATAAGTACCTTATCTTAAAGAAGTACCTTTGTTTAAAAAAACGAAATTTTCTTACAAAAAGTACATTTTCTTAGAAAAAGCAAAGAAGTACCTTTGCTTAAAAAAGGAAATTTTCTTACAAAAAGTAAATTTTCTTAGGAAAAGTAATTTTTTTTTTAAATAAGTACATTGTTTTTAAAAAAAAGTACATTTTCTTACAACAAATTGCCTTCCTTAAAAAACAAAATTTTCTTTAAAGAGTACCTTTTTTGTGAAACAAAGTAACTTTTCATGAGATAAGTAGCTACTCTTAAAAATGTACATATCCTTGCAAAAAAGGACCAAGTCTAAAAAAAATCCCATTCCTTAAAAAAACCCTTTTCTTCCAAAAAATATCTTTTCTTACAAAAATTCCTTTTCTTAAAAATAAAACAATACCATTTCTTTTATTTTCTTGAGATACGTAGTCTTTCTGAATCTAAGTAAATTTTCTTAAAAAAATTAACTTTTTCTAAAAAGAGTACCACTTTTTGAAAACTCACCTGTTCTTATAAAAAGTACTTTTTGTAAAAAAAAACCATACTCTTATGGTTTTTTCTTCCAGAAAGTACGACTTCTTAAAAGTAGTACCGTTTCTTAAAAAAAACATTAGCGTTTTATAAACGAAGTGCCTGTCTTTAAAAAATTACCTTTGCGGGAAAATATGATACATAATCTCACAAGAGGGACCTAAGAATGTACTTAAAAAAATAAATGCTATAAAAAAAAATTCTTAAAAAAAGTTTATCATTTTACAAAAAGTATATTATATTAAAGATCCATTTAAATTATCGCATGTTTTTACGGGCGCCTTAGGCGTGTTGGAACTAACTAGTATCTAATATATCGAGAGGAACTTCGATCCAACCGGGTGTTCCCTGACACCTCATATAATTTGTAATGTGTTAACATCTATAGGCGCGGGTAGGGACTAAATTCACAAAGTAAACATAGTTTGTCCGACTCCGATCACACAGACTGTCCGACTGCGATCACACCGATTGTTTGGCGTTAAACCCTTCCGAAACGGCTGGACCCATGTGTATGAAATTGTGTGTGCATAACGGGTAGGTCTCAGAATCGCCCAACATCTATATAAAACACAGATCTGTCCGACTGCGAAACACAGATTGTCAAACTGAGAAAAAATCACACACACTCGTGTAGCGGCAGCGAATAGTTGTCTTGCGTGGGTGCGGAGCACTCTCAGAGCAAAAAGAATAATGAGGTGCTATACGTATATAAAAATGTAATAGCAAGAGAGCAATGAAAATTGTGTGAACTTGTGTAGCGTATGTACGAACATAACAATGTGTCTGTTGCTTTGCATTTTCTTTGTTTTTCGTGGGAATAAAACAAAAAGTGTTAAGCAAGAAAATAATGACACATAATTGTAAGTATTAATATTATTTAAATGTAACGTCATCATATGATTGAACGCTGTTTTTTATTTTCCAATGTAACATTTGCTAATGTGTTTATATAAATCGAACAGGTACCGTGTAACAAAAAGGCGTTAGTTCCCAGCGGCGGAAGTTGCAAGGCTTTCACACTAATAAGGAATGCGGAATGGTTCTTTTGTAATGCCTTCCTAAAATAAGGTCTGCGGAATGTATGAATTTATTCATCATATATAACCAAGAAGAAGATTTTTAAAATTTTGAGAAATTTTCGATTGTTTTTAACCGTAATTTAATTGGAAAATTTCATACAAAATTTTAAAATAATATTTTTTATTTAATATTTTTCAGTTTATTTTTAAAATTTTCAATTTGAAGTTGGGCATGGTACAACTGTCTAAGATAGATATATACATACTTATAAATAAATATGTAGAAGTGGGTAATGATTTTGTGATCAAATAAATTATTTTAATTTTCAAGTAAATCCCTTGTAATACCTTCCTCTTTGCATGCCTTCTATGGAATTCTTTAGGCAATGGTCAAGAAAGGCCTTGCCTCCCAATCTCACGCAATGTTAAAAAGAAAGGAGTAGTTAATGTGTAGGGAAGGCCTTCCGTATTTTACAGAAGGCCTTCAGGTCATGACTTCCGCCGCGGGGTTTATGCTAAGTTTATTTGTACTAGTTTGTCCTAAGTTAACACTGAGAATGTATAGATTATACAGTACAAGCTACAGAAACGGGCAACGAATATCAAATGGATTTGGGGTTTTCTCCCAAAATTATCCAAGAAGCTAATAGGATTAATAATGGTGTTGTCGGAAAAATTTCGCTTATCCGTACACATATTTTTGAAACATAACTACTTGTTCCAAAACTGATTTATAGTGACTTAATATGAACAAAAAGCAGACACTGTGTAACGCTCTTAACCCCTTTTATATGCAAAGTATACGAATACTGTTATTTTTGAATTGGACCTGTCATTAACGAGCTATCATAAAATTGTACTTTACGACATTTAAACCATAAAAAAAACATAACAGTCTTAATAGTCTTGCGAAATAAGCAAACGTGAGCGCATGTTATGCATACGCAAAATGAATCCATGAAACATTAAATACATCGAAACTTTAGTTTAGGGTTTGTCGCTTTCAAGAAATAATAATACCATTAACAGTTTTATAAACCATAAAATGTATAAATTCTTTTATGACTTGACTGAATTAACGACACCGTTTTCTGCGTCTCTGTCAATAACTTCATTGTTGGGGTGGAAATGCTAAAGGGGTTCGTTTCAATATTTGTGTGTTTCAATCTGCTTACGTCGTTTGTATTGTTGGTTGTTAATGTAATGATGTAATAAATATGACAAGGTTTTCTCCCGTTGTTATAAATCTGGAGTGGTGACTGCAAGCCCATCAGTCATCGAAAATTAATCATTCGCCATGAAAGGCTGTACTAAATTATTATTATATAAAACACAATGTTTAGTAAAAATATTAAAGCAACGAAAGGAAGTACTTCGTCATAAAAGTCAAACTGTTTGTCGCTTCAGCGAATAGGTACATCGAAGCTGAGCTAACGTACATATTAATCTCACCAAACAAAATAGATTATTGTTGCAGTGCTAAGTAGTTTCAGTGTTGCGATGAAAATGTCTCATATGTACGATTAAAATGTTTCATTTACTAGCAGGAGCCCAATTTCCACATCTGAATATTTCAACTGGTGTATCCATATCTGAATGATCAAGAAACTTTAACGTCACAGCGAAACGTATTGTATTTTCATGTTTCGTTTCCATCTTAATGAAAACTCAAGTCTTTTCGTTCCAGGAACGACATCTTCAATTTTTGTTGTCGAAAGAGTATTTTTAAAGCATTATAACTTTTTTATGCCCGCCAAACTTTTTTTTATTAATTTTTTATTTACTTTTTATAATATGTTTTCAGTTATTTTCAGTTATATTCAGTTATATTCATACATTCAGTTATATTATTTCAGTTATATTCAATTAATATTGTTAATCAGGCATTGTAAAACTTCCTTCGTGAAGCCTCTTTTACTATTCCGCCAACAATTCAAAATGCGTATAAGGTCGAAAATGAAAACCACATCGGTACGGTGTTTTCCACATATTGCAACTCTTTTGAGATGGGGAATACGAAGATATGTTAATGTCAATATTCTAGTAACTCAAAATGTCTGTTGGATTATCATAACAAAATGGCACTAGGGCTATGAATTCTTCAATATCTGTTAAACAATTAAAAATATCTGGCTGTATGGTCTGAAAATCGCTGAGAAAATAATTAATAAACCTTACTTACTTACTTCTTTCGGTGGCATCAAACAACCCAGAGACCTTGATCTGTCTGACCTTAAAAACTGAGGATAACATGATTATTCAACTGGCTCGATCTTCAGCTTTTCTCCTTCAGTTAGTCTCCAAGTCTTGGTCGTCGTAGTTTTCGATGTCCTTCGAGTACGTCTTCGACTACCTTCCGCAATGGTTAATGTTTTTCACATCTTCGACGATGGTGACACTATCGAGTACTTAGCACTGAAAACCTTATCAAAATACCGTTCGGAACCGGTGTAACACTTTAGGTCCCAATTAATGAGTGAAAAAGCTAAACAGCGCACATCTCACTGATTGTGAGAAGCTCTCCCCAATCCCTTCATGAGATGTTAAGGTACACCAGTTTTTTTTAAGTTATGCTCTCCTCCATACATGGGCTTTTTTAATTTGCATTGAATTTTATTTTGCATTATTTTATCATTGCTCATGCAATGCAAAATTAGGTTGTGGAATCGGATGAAAATTGTATTGAAATATGGGAATGCTTTTAATAACTTTTAGTTTGTTTGACTGCTGGCAACTCTGTTTTTAAAGTATTTTATATGCAGAGGTTTGTGGCTTCGATACGTATTGAATCGTAGTACTTCCAAAATCATAAACCTACACTGTAGAAAATATTTGGAAACAAAAACTGCAAATATGAAGGAAATGCTTTGAAAGTAAGTACAGTTGCCAATGGTATTTACATTTTTTGAATGTTCATTGTAGAGGTAATTCAAAATAAACTACAAATTATAATTTTCATATAGGTACTTAATTTGGCCCATGTATTCCCTGAAGTGCAGTTCTGTCAATACATCATCACAGCAAGTCCACACTTCTTTGCCACACTTCTGCCAGTAGTTCTAGTTCGCCGTAAATGTCGGCGTTATGCTCAAATATGCCACTTTATTCGAGCCCCATATTAGTAAAAATTTTTAAATCAAATACACTAGGAATCCAAACTTCAACTCCCGGTTGGGAACTTTAAGTATCCTCGTATAAAAATTAAATAAAGTGTCAGGGGACACCTACTTGCTATATATTATGAACTAGTTACTTCCAACACGCCTAAGGCGCCCGTTGAAAAATACGATAATTTAAAAAAATCCAATGAGTGTTCGAACTCACGGGCGATGTGTTAACACCTTTTTGCTACACGGTACCTGTTCGATTTCTATGAACACATTCGTAAATGTTACATTGGAAAATAAAAAACAGCGTTCAATCATATGATGACGTTACAGTTAAATAATATTAATACTTAAAATTATTTAAAGACCCAGTGCAAGCACATGTGTCATTATTTTCTTGCTCAATACTTTTTGTTTTATTCCCACAAAAGTCAAAGAATGCAAAGCAACAGACACTTGTACATACATACATACATTGTTATATTCGTACGATATAACCGAAGATCAACATAAAATACTTTTTTAATATTACTCCAAATTAATACTCCAAATTAAAACACTTCAATCTCGGCTCGCCGATATCGGATCGCCTTAATTTTTGGCCTAAACTCTTCGTCGAAACCCGCACTAGCTTTTTAATCCAAAACTTAATAAAATCGGCTATGAATTTCCGGAGAAAATCGCGTGGGAAAATTATATGAAAATCGCCCAATAATCACTTTCAATACCGACTGCCAAGCAACGAACAAACAAACGATGATTTACTCTTACAAACCTAACACTTGCGTATGTATTAGTTTGATAGTTTACTGCCCTAGAGGCGCGCGTATAGATGTTAACACATCAATAAATCTTTAAGAAAATATCCTTTTTGTAAAATGATAAACTTTTTCTAAGAAAAATTTTTTGATGTGTTAACATCTATCCGCGCGCCTCTAGGGCAGTAAACTATAAATTTAATTAATACGCAAGTGTTAGGTTTGTAAGAGTAAATCATCGTTTGTTTGTTCGTTGCTTGGCAGTCGGTATTGAAAGTGATTATTGGGCGATTTTCATATAATTTTCCCACGCGATTTTCTCCGGAAATTCATTGCCGATTTTATTAATTTTTGGATTAAAAAGCTAGTGCGGGTTTCGACGAAGAGTTTAGGCCAAAAATTAAAGCGATCCGATATCGGCGAGCCGAGATTTAAGTGTTTTAATTTGGAGTATTAATTTGGAGTAATTTTAATATTAAGTATTTTATGTTGATCTTCGGTTATATCGTACGAATATAACAATGTATGTATGTATGTACAAGTGTCTGTTGCTTTGCATTCTTTGACTTTTGTGGGAATAAAACAAAAAGTATTGAGCAAGAAAATAATGACACATGTGCTTGCACTGGGTCTTTAAATAATTTTAAGTATTAATATTATTTAACTGTAACGTCATCATATGATTGAACGCTGTTTTTTATTTTCCAATGTAACATTTACGAATGTGTTCATAGAAATCGAACAGGTACCGTGTAGCAAAAAGGTGTTAACACATCGCCCGTGAGTTCGAACACTCATTGGATTTTTTTTAAGTATATTTTTAAGTACTTTTTGTAAGAATATGTATTATATATTTCCGAAAAGGTAATTTTTTAAAGAGAGGTACTTCTTTTTAACGAGACTATTTTTAAGAAGAAGTACTTTTTATAATAAGAGTATGCATTTTTAGTACAAAGAAGTCTTTCTTTAAGAATAGGTACTTTTTAACGAAAGGTTATGTTAGGAAAAGGTTATTTTTTTAACAAAATTTACTTATTTTCAGAAAAGCTACTAACCTCAAGAAAAGGAATGGTATTATTTTTTTAAGAAAGGTACTTTTAAGAAAAGTAATTTTTGTAAGAAACTGTTTTTTTCAGTGAAGGTATTTTTTTGAAAGATAAGTTTTTTTAAGAAATTGGTGTTTTTTAAAACTATATTTCTATTAATAGAGATACAGAATGGCCTCGAGCTTGAGCAATAAAATTGAAAAGTACCAATAAAAGTACGAATAAATAAAAATCATCCCTGATGAATTTGGATTTTTTTTTAGAATTTGTCCTTTTTTCATGAATAGGTACATTTGTAAGAGTAGGTACTTACCTCGAGGAGTTGTTGTGGTTCTCTTTAAAGAAAATTTAGTTTTTTAAGAAAAGGTAATTTGTGGTAAGAAAGTGTACTGTTTTAAGAAAAGTTATTGTTTGTAAGAAAATTTACATTTTTGAAGCAAAGATACTTCTTTAAGATAAGGTATTTTTTAAAAAAAAAGTACTATACTAAATATTGGTTGCAGGCTCCACCTAGAAGACTTCCCATTAAACAAGAAATTTCCCAACATATGTTAGTTTAGACACAAACCAAAGCAAGTATACCCAATATAATTTATAATACTGGGTTTTAATAAAGTTGTTAAAAAAAAGTTGTTTAATTTGTTTCATTTAGCCCCCATCCCGCAACGTGCGATAAGGAACTTCGATCCAAAAACATATGACGTTTTCGTAATAAACCTATTTACTAGGTATACCACACTTACAATAGTGTATGTACACTTTTTCGTTTATAAAAAATAATTTTGTTTATTTTCAGGAAAGTTAATTATGACAATTGTGGTGTAATTGAAAACTGTTTTGTAATAAAAAGAAGAAATTGTTTCCGACAACGCCTTTTGCGGGTGCCTAAGTACTCGTATTAAATAAAGTATTTTTGGGACAAACCACACATTTTTGCGACCAAAGACATATAAGTGCGCTTTTTCTTTGTGTGTACAATATAAAGTATCAGATGCAAACAATTGTTCCATATTATATTAGATCCACAATTTGACATTCTCCAATGTCTTTTATCTATACGAAAAAACCATAAATTTTTCGATTTACAACCCCTGGAAAACCCATACATTCTCCTAAAATTAAGATAATTTCCTCTCTCGCTTTCCTTCCTTGTATCGTCTGCACTTTAGATAAGATTCATGTCCTGACTGAGCTTCTTTCTTCTTCAAGTGCAGCATATTTATTTGTAACTGTAAATATATACATAGATATATTATGTACTTAGTATATCTGCTATATCTCCAAGTCGTAACTCATTTAATGCATATAATTTTATTTTATGTTCTGGTGTTGCGAATTTTTATTACCCTTAAGTACCAGGACAACATCCCTCACTACACGCGGGAATATACTTTGGTTTCTTGCCATTCAATACTTTGGCAGCTGCACTTCAGTGCCTCCCATTGTTAACGCTTCGCCCATATCCACAAAAGGGTGTTGTTTATCAGTCTATCGGAATGGTGCGTGAGCGTGAACATTTTGTATTCGTTGCTTTATGTTTTTATTTGTTTGTTAATTTATGACGCAATTATTTTACTTTTTGTTCTGTTTTTCATTCATATCCTTCGTGTTAGTCCCCCACATCATTCATCTCTGCTTGGAGTATGCGAATTTATAGATTGTTCTGTATTTATGGATAAGTCACAAAATTTATGACTTAATGTTCATAGTACTGGGCTTTAGTTCATGGGTTACTTGTCTTTCTGGATTTTTGTGGTTGTTGTTGTTGTTATTGTGCCATAAATGTTTCCATATCAGTGAATTTATATCTTAATGTTCATATTTTTTGCGTTTTTATGTCATTCAAGTATGGTGTCTTTTAGATACTTCAGCTGTACTTGAAGTGGTGAAGATATTAACAATATTGTGGATATGGTAGATCGTTTTAGGGTTTTTATGGTTTATATCGACAATTAGTGAATGAGGTTTAACAACGCCAGAGGACTTACTGAGAGTGTTGACAGCACATAGCATTTTATTGTTGGACATAAATATATTTAGAATGTAGTCAATGCTGATTTTATAAGATATGGTAATGGAGGGTGATAGTTGTTCACTTAAAATTTCTCAAAGTGTAGATTTATTACCTAATGGCTTTTACTAACTGGGTTAGTTATGTTTATAGCTAAATACTTTTTGCAAAATAAAAATAAAAAGTCAGCGGGTAATCTTTATTATTATACAAAATACCCATTCGTTGAATTTATTTTTGCATAATATTTCTATCAAATGACCCAATCTCAGGCTCCAATTTTCGATGACGCCTTCGAGTATTTCAAGTGGTTTTTCCCAGGTGACATGAATATCGTCGGCTTCCAACTCCTCAATTTTATACCTGAAAGCATATTTCTATATTATCAGTTAATGGCCAGTTTCACAGTTGAAAATTCTCCATTTAAATGTACTTTAAATGCCTCATGTTTGTCATTTAATATGACAACTTTCTGGGAGTTTTCAAATTGAGCTTTTAAATGACGAGTATGAAACTGTCCCTTAGTATTTCAAATTTTAGTTTTTCCCCATAACAACAAATAAATATAAAAATAAAATGGTTTCATGTCACATCCCATGAATGGATTAGGGAGAGCTTCTCACAAACTAGTGAGCTGTGCGCGTTCTAGTTTTACACTCACTGATTGGGACCTTCAGTTTTACACCCGTTCCGAACGGTAGTTTGAGACGCTTTCCAATGGCTAAATACTCGATAGTGTGTCCCTAACTAAGCGATGTCAACGCCGTCGAAAGAAATTTAAGGTGGTCACAGCAGGGATTGAACCCACCATCACATGCACAAGAGCCGCGAACACAACAAATAAATATAAATTTAATTAAATAAAATAAGTTGTCGCAGTTGACAAATTTTAAAAATTTCTTCTATCGACATTCAGCTCGGATCAAAGGCAACTAAAATTGAGATTCAGCATTAAATTTCTATTGAACCAGCCTTGTTAATCAGAATATTTACAAAAAATGCATTTCGAGGAAACGGTAGATCATTCTAATTGCAACCGGTTGTTTAGCTGAAGTCTGTATACATCGAATAAGGTAACGGGTGGCGCACAAATTGTGCTACAATAAGAAAGTCAAATAACTTTTTGTTAATCAATGTATTTAATTTATTTTTTTTAATTAACTGTATAGAAAATTCAGTTATATTTTATACTTTATAACTAATTGGTTTTGAGGACGATAGGTAGTACATAACCTCCATGCTCATCCACTCATATGCGACACCTAAGCAGATAATTACTCATTGCGGTTGAAGTCAGCATTGCCTCAATTGTTGGAACGAAGTTCCTTATCGCACGATGCGCGATGGGGAATAAATGAAAAAAAAACTAAACAACTTTGTTTTAACACTATTATGCTACAACCCAGAATTATTAACTATATTGGGTACTTTTGCTTTGGTTTGTATCTAGACTAACATCTGTTGAGAAATTCTTGTTTAATGGGAAGTTTTCTAGGTGGAGCCTGTAACCAATATTTAGTACATCGATAGCTTAATATGAACATAACATATCTCAATTTTTTGTTACTTTACAGGGGCAGGAGAAAACTGAATTAAATCGGAACGATTTGGCACATTATTTCTTTCAAAAGAAGTTCTTTAGTAAAACAACTTCATTATTTGTTAATATTAAAAAAATATTTTTTGTACAAAAGGTGCATTTCAGAATCCCAAAGTACCGTTTCTTAAAAAAATGCCTTATCTTAAAGAAGTACCATTGCTTAAAAAAAGTAAGTTTTCGTACAAAAAGTACATTTTCTTAAAAAAAGAATTTCTTTTTAAAATAAGTACCTTTTCTTAAAAAAGTACATTTTTTACAACAAATTTCTATTTCTTAAAAAACTACCTTTCCTTTAAAGAGTACCTTTTTCGTGAATCAAAATAACTTTTCTTGAAAAAGGAACTATTCAAAAAAATCCCATTTCTTAATTTCTTAAAAAAAACAAAAAATCTAACAAAAATTCCTCCTCTAAAAAATAAAATAATACCTTTTCTTTTCTCCTCTTGAGATAAAAATGGTGGCCTTAGATATTTCTAAAGCATTTGATAGAGTTTGGCACCAGGCACTCATCAAAAGTTAATGCTTTTGGTTTAGGTAGAAACTTCTCTCGATTTATTTCGAGTTTTCTCAGAGACCGTTTCAAAGGAGTTGTAATTGACGGTATCTCTTCCGATGAGTATACAATTAATGCGGGAGTACCTCAAGGCTCTGTGGTTTCTCCCTCCCTTTTTCTTATTTTTATCAACGAACTTCAGGATCGGACTACAAATCCCATCTATTCACGCATATTCGTTCTAATCGTCGACCCAATCTTTCCGTAGTGCAAGGAAAGAGTCGAACAATCATGACTTGCATCATGACTTGCATCTGATTAGTGAGTGGGGCAGGAAACCCGAGTCGAATTTAATGCACGCAAAACACAGTGTTGCAGAATATCGCACAAGCACACTGGTGACTCGACCCTGTCAATGATTTCAATGAGTGGTTCACTTGTTGGTGAGTCGGAAGCTCTTGCTGTTCTGGGCATGAAGATACAATGTGACATTCATTGGAATAAGCACATTTCCAACGTGTCGAAATAAGCATTCAAGTGCCTGGGCTTTTTAAAGCGGTGTACAAGATTTTTCACCCCACCCGATCTCCTCAATCTGCGCCTATCAGCTTAAACGCTCTCTTTTTCACGCGATCTAGAAGCTCCAAGGTGGACGCTGAAGCCCCATCACAAATATGAGAGATGAATTCCGTATATTCGGCCAAAAATGAAATTCATCTCTCATATTTGTGATGGGGCTTCAGCGTCCACATTGGAGCTTCTAGACCGCGTGAAAAAGAGAGCGTTGAAGCTGATAGGCGACATCAGTGTATCCAGCACTGTTGCCTCCTTAGAGCATCGGCGAAATGTTAGCTGTGTCTCGGTATTTTATAGGCATTTTCATGGAAAGTGTTCCGCCGAGTTATATGGCATCGTTCCAGAAGTTAGGGTATTTAATCGTACGTCGCGGATTTCAAGTGAAACTCATCCCTTTTCTGTTTCCTGGCTGTTGGATCGAACTGCGCATTACAGAAACAATTCGTTCTTCAGCCGAACAGTGCGTATGTGGAATAAGCTTCCGGCAAGTGTATTCCCCACTTCTTGCAACATCAGCAAATTTAAGTTAAACATTAACAAGTACTTCTCTCTCTTTCCCCCTACTCCTAACCCCTTTTCCAAAGTCCAATGCAATGCACTGCATTTATAGGGGACATCCCCTGAGTGTTGGTCTTCGCAAAAAAAAGTAGCCTTTCTGAAAATGAGTAAATTTTCTTAAAAATATAACCTTTTCGTAAAAAGAGTACCACTTCTTTAAAAAATACATGTTCTTAAACAAAGTACTCCTTTGTTTAAAACATTCAAACTCTTATGGCTTTTCTTGCAGTAAGAACTTCTTCTTAAAAATTTTTACTTTTCTTAACAAAACACTTGCTTTTAATAAAAGAAGTACCTATCTTTAAAAACGGACCTTTTCGGGAAAATATAATACACATTCCTACAAAAAGGACCTACAAATATACTTAAAAAAAAATAATACATTCTTGATACCTCTTATTTTATGAATTGAACATACACCGTTGTATGAAAAGCTCCCCCATATCATTATTTTTGCACCACCACGTTTATCTGTATTTTTTTGTATATTGTGCCTTATATTCAGTATTGGGCGGACGACGGACATACTGTCTAGACCCAGATCCACCAAATAACACGATTTTGCTTTCATCTGTCCGTAGTATGTTCCTCCATTTTTCATTCGACCATTCGATATGTTCTTGAGCGAACTTTAAGCGAGCAGCTGCCTGTTTCTTTGAAATCAATGGCACCTTTAGATTTAGCTCCATTTAAATCTTTTTTGAAGACGCGGAAGGGGTTACCTTACTATATCGCACAATTCGGCGGTCATCCACAGTTGATGTTTTACGTTTGCGCCCACGTGCTTCGGGCTTTTTTTTTTAGATGATAAGGCATTTGCAATCATTTGATCAGAGCACCCTAAAATTTCCTTAATTTCTCTATACGTTTTTCCTTGGTTTCGTAACTTTTTAATTAATTCTCGTTTTTCTTCGGAACAGTGTTTTCCTCGTCCCACTATTACACAAATCTATATGAAAATTTATTTAAAAACTATAGAAAAAGTTTCAACGTCACTTTCCCAACTTACTTTCCACTTTTTAATTTGTAATTAAATGCTGTTATATTTTCTTAGTATAAATCACTAGCACTTCTATTTTTATGATCAAGTAGATCCAAGGGCAAATACAGAAATAAATCAATTGCATCATAAATATAATAGTTATAACAAGCTCCTCTTTTTTATTTTACTTCTTACATACCGTTGTAATTACCGTTAGAATATCAGTTGCTTTGCAAGTAACAAATTTGACATGAGAAAATATTAGGTGGCAGCACTCCTATTATTTTGAACAGGCACCCGTTGTAAAATACGATAATTTAAATGAATCTTTAAGAAAAGATACTTTTTGTAAAATGATAAACTTTTCTCAAAATTTTTTTTTTATAAATATAAGTAGAATGTTTCTGTTTAAAAAATAGGAAATTTTTTATGTATTTTCTGTAATAATATTTTCTATTATTTTCCCGAAAAGGCAAATTTTTAAAGAGAGGTACTTCCTTTATTAAAAGCTAATATTTTTTTTTTTAGAAAAGGTAGTGTGTTTAAGAAGAAATATTTTCTGTAAGAAAAACTATAAGAGTTTGAATGTTTTTTACAAAGAAGTATTTTTTTTAAGAATAGGTTCATTTTAAAGAAGTGGTACTCTTTTTTGTAAAAAAGCGTATTTTTTTAAGAGAAGGTATTTTTTTGAAGAAATTTTTTTTTAAGAAATGGGAATTTTTTTTAGAATTGGCCTTTTAACAAGAATGTTTAAATTTTTATGAATAGATACATATTTATGTCAAGAAAAGTTATTTTGTTTCACAAAAAGGTACTCTTTAAAGAGAAGCTAGTTTTTTAGGAAAAGGCAATTTGTTGTAAGAAAATTTACTTTTGTAAGAAAAGGTACTTATTAAAAAAAATAATTTGTTTAACAAAAGGTACTTTTTGTAAGAAAATTTACTTTGTTTAAGAATATCAAAAAGGAAAAGGTACTTTGTTAAAGAATATGAATAGGTATTTTTTTGCGAAAATTTACTTTTTTAAAAAAGTCACTTATAAAGGGTCCGCCATCTAATTTTTTTTTTCAACTAGTGCTTATTTCGTGAATGGTAATACTTAGCTCATGTCTGATTTGACAGATAATTAGTTTTATCCTTCCGCTGAACGAATATGGTTGTATATACGCTTGAACAACGCTGGGAAATAGTGCGGCATTACTTTGAAAATCATGGTAATGTTGCAGAATGTGTGCGAAAATTGCGTACGGGAAAATCATCTTTTCAGATGAAGCTCATTTTGATCTTGGCGGGTATGTAAACAAGCTAAATTGTCGCATTTGGGGCACAGACAACCCGCACGCATACATTGAAAAGCGGATGCACCCAAAACGAGTCACTGTTTGGTGCGGATTTTGGTCCAGAGGCATAATTAGGCCATTTTTCTTCGAACGAATTTTTGTTCACAAAAATTGAAGAGGAGGATATTGGCAACATTTGGTTGCAACAGGACGGCGCTACGTGCCACATAGCCGAAGCTACACTCGATGTTTTGCGCCCTGATTTTGAAGATCGCATTATCAGCCGCAGAGCTGATGTCGTTTGGCCACCTCGGAGCTTCGATTTGACACCGTTGGACTATTATTTGTGGTGTGCGCTAAAAGATAAGTGTTACGCCGATAAGCCAGAGACAATTGACGCTTTAAAGGACAATATTCGTGTAGCCATTGGTGAAATACAGCTGCACACAATCGATAATGTGTTTAAAATTGGACCGATCGTGTAGGCTACTGCATGGCCAGCCGAGGCAGCTATTTGAATGAAATTATTTTCCATTATTAACCGGAAGGATTGTACTTTCAAATAAAAAAAGAAATTTGAGAAAATATTCAGTAGTTTTTTTTATAGCATTTTCAAAAAAAAAAAAGTTATTTGGCGGACCCGTTATAAGAAAATTTTCTTTTTTAAACTTCTTTCACTTTGGCTTTTCTAAATTTACTTTCTATTGGGTTGAAAACTACAATATATACTAAATATTGGTTACAGGCTGCACCTAAAGACTTCCCATTAAACAATATATTTCCCAACATAAGTTAGTCTAGACACAAACCAAAGCAAAAGTACCCAATTGATAATACTAGCGTAATAGTGTTAAAAATAAGTTGTTTAATTTTTTTCAATTAGCCCACTTTTCGAAACGTGCGATAAGGAACTTTCGTTTGAAATTTATTTGAAAATGTTGGTTAGATCTTATTGAAACATAAAATCGTATTTCTCAATTCCAAAATTTCGTAAAAATTCGAAAATTACATAACTTATTATTATTTTTTAAGTATATTACTACAAACTGAGTAAAAACCGGTAAACCGACTGCAAATAACTGCTTTCCGGTTTATTCGAAAATTGCGTTTCTGACAAAACGGGCACACGGTAAATTAATAGCAAAAATCCCAGATAGCCGGTTTTGGGTTTGGATACTACTCTCATTGCAGCAAAGTTTTGTTCTGTACGTACGCTACGAGTTCGACCAGACTTTACATTATCTCCCAGTGTATACAAAGTTTCAAAATTCTCTACAATTCGCTGAAGGATTGACTGGCTCAGCACATTATTTAAACCAAAAACAAAATCCGCAAAATTCTATACGCTTTTACAATTGAATGATTATTTGGATAAAATGTTTCAATAACTTCAACACTGTGTTGGTGCTTTAGACGCTACATAATAATGTGACATCGACTGCTCTGCACAACTGTCAAATACAAACTGACAAATGTCAACCAAACAGAAGTGGCGTTCAAAAATCATATGTCAAAACCATAAAATACACCCTGTATTTGCATTTATGAAACAATGAATGATTTCACGACTTGCAGTTGAATACCTTTCCAGCTGCCCAACAAGGTTTAACGGATCTATTGCAGGGATGATATTTGTAGTGGATAAGGACTTGTTTACCGCCTTTTAATTTCAGAAAGTCCCCAACTTCTTTTCAACTTAAGACTGAAATAAATAAGATAAACAAATCGTATATAGATTAAATAATTTGTTTTATGTTCTACAAGCAGTCCGTTACTCTTTCGGTGTAAATACAGATTTATTTAAATATTTGATAAAAAGTACTCTTACGTCGGTAAAAGTACTATTGGAAGAATAAAAAATGGCCCTCGAAAATTATCAAATGTCATCACTGATCTAATGGCTTTGAGCGACATCTGTTGGTTATTGAACAAAAATTGTCAACAAATATATTTATTCCTCCCTAGGCACAACAAATATACTATATTGCACAATTACCAGTATTAAATTCCATTATAACCATAATTTATAATTGTACCCAATCTAACGCCTCACCGCTTTGTTTATACTGATTTTATTGAATATTTTACTGATTTAGAACTACAAAATCAAACGAAAAATCTTAAGCCCCTGGTGGTTTATACATATAGTATAAGTACTAAAGGCCATAATAAACAAATAATCAACCCAACCCCACATTTAGCGATTATTTCCCTTTGTCGGCAAAAACAGAAAGAAGCAAATAAAAGCAAAAGCTTTTGAAAAAATAAAAATGCTTTGAGACATTTATTACATCGGACAAGTACCCTTTCTCTTGCATTTAGTACACCACATATAACATGAATGAATGACACGATAAGCCATATAGATTTCATATTTTTGCCAATTTATTAAACTATCACACCATTTAATTTATAGCCAACCCATTGACTGAACCATAAAAGCTTCAATATTTCATAAATTATGATTAGGGGCCATATAGTCGCCGCTTCCTCCTATAGATGACCAGTGAATGAATTTTGTATTAAACGAAAAAGTAAAAGTTTACAAAGGGTTTGGGCCCCCTGACTGCTTAACTTAGACTTTAGGGCAGTCATTCAAAACTGCGTCCAACTAAAAAAAAGGAATCGTCTAAAGAAATTTGATTAACAGAACTGGCTAAGGTCTGTCGTTTGTATGTCATCGTTGCAAATAAAATAAACTTGAAACGAAAATTGATATTATATTTTCATTTCATTTATAAAATATGATGTTCCCTTGTATATAGAGTTCATTTTTTTGTCGCTTGTTCCTATCATGTAGTCGATGTCAGAGTACTAGTACCACTGGTATTATTTTATTTACAATATGCGGCAAAATGTCTTTTATTGCACCACCAGAACTGGGTTCCACAGCTGTTGTTTGTTTAAGTGTGTGTGTGTGTGTTGTGTTTCGTTGAACGAAATTGAAAGAGCGTTTTGTACTTTTATTTGGTTTTCTGCCCAGCTCTGTGTTTGTTATTGGAATTAGTCGTCTTTTCATTTTGTTTAACTATAAATGTGCAAATAAAACTTAAATTTATGATCTCAATGACGCACAGTTTATTGTGGAAGTTGGGGATTTAACATTGGAGTAGTCACTAACGATCAAATTGTATGATGACCCCGCTACATGATCGATGTTGATTATAAGTTGCGCTACATTTGTACGAAATGCTGTTCCCAACTTGCAGCTCCATCAAGATTTTGCAGTTAGTTGTTATTGTGACCGTCGGTGACCGTGTGACCACTGTTGTACATGAGAACGTGAGTAGAGTTGCTCCTATGAGCACCTTACATTTCTTTCGAAGGTATCAAAATATTGCAATAATGCCAATGTTTGCACTTTGAGGAATTTCAGTACCACCTGCATGCAATTCACTCCCAGTAATCAAATTTATAAGTACAGGGCGGGCCAAATAAGACCTACCAATGTAAAATAAGAATAACTTTTGTAATAATATTTTTTTTTTTATTAATTTTTTTTATATATTAAATACATTTCAAGGAAATTTAGGGGGACTGTGTATGAAATATGACATCAGACAAATGTCCACGATTTTGCTCGATACAAATAGTGGCTCGTTTAAGCGCGTTTTCCATAACACCGCGTAATGTTTCTGGTTGCAGCCTCAGTATTTCGTCTCGAATATTCTGCTTCGGCTGTCTAATTGTCTCTGGATTATTGACATACACTGTTTCTTTTAAATATCCCCATAAAAAAAAGTCGGGCGCAGTTAAATCTGGCAAACGCCGAGGTGGCCAAGGGAAGTCAAAATTTTTTTAAATCAAACGTTACCCAAAATTTTTTCACAACAAATTTATAATTTGCCTTGCAGTGTGCGCAGTCACTACATCTTTTTGGAACCACAAATTTGGATGCTGCCCCAACATTGGCCGCAAAAAGTTGTCAATCATTGTACTGTAAGAAGCCCCGAAAATCGTTTCTGGCGTTCCATCCTCATTCTCGAAAAAATATGGACCGATAACTTTATCTGCCATAACACCACACCAAACAATGCAACTGGATGGATGTAACTGATGCTGGTGTGTTGCCCTTCGATTTCCAGAGCCCCACAATATCCAGTTTTGCTTACTGACATAACCGTTTAAATCTTGCATTCAAATGTTGACGATACTTTCGCAGCGTCATAACTATTGATCTTTGACAAGAATAAAAAAATTCGATAATTTTAACACGTTGTTATGTGTATCCATTATAAATTTCCAAGAACTCAATTATAACCTGCAAAGAAAAAAACACAATTATGTTAGAAACCAAAAAAAGTTATTCGGGTTTAACATTGGTAGGTCTTATTTGGCCCACCCTGTATATGTTAAATGGTGTGTTGTAAGAGACGTTTGGGACATAACTCCGACAAATGACCTCCGACTCCGATAGACTATTTTCTAAAATACATTCAGGTATCCGATTTTTAGTCATAAAATAAAATAAATGATTTCCCATTACATTCCATGAAGGGACAGGGCAGAGCTTCTCACAATCACTGAGCTGAGCGCTTTCCAGTTTTCACTCAATGATGGGGACCTACAGTTTTACTCCGATTCTGAACGGTATTTTGAATAGCTTTTTCATGGCTGTATACTCAATAGTGTCGCCGTCACAATGCGAGGTGACCCCAGCCGAAAGAAATATTAATGTGGTCTGAGCAGGGATCGAACCCAGGATCTCATGTACAAGAGGCGGGCACACTACCATTGCACCACCGACGGCCACAAGTCATATTATCCGCAAATTATCCCTGACTTCTAACAGACAAACAATTTTTTACGGAACTTTAAAATGCTCACTAGATCACAATCTATTGAATTTTGGCCGATGGCACTCTATTCCGATCCACTGTGCATTGACGCATATGAGACTTACTGTCCATAATAGACCCAGTTTCTTCACATTTTTTATCACTCTTGAAACTGTTGACACATTAGGTGTTTCCTCATTTTTGTAACGCGTTTTCAAAATGATAATGCATTAGTTCTTTATGTAGCGCTGAATTCTTAATTATTGAAACAATCGTAGACGACAGCAGCCCAATTTCAGAGTTCCCATTGACACAGGAAAAAAATGTAAAATATTTTGCGCTTTTATTGGCATTCCCTTTATTTCATAAAATTTTAAATAAAAATGTATTGCAGTTAGTGTCCAAAACCGAAACCGAACACCCGGTGAAACCAGTTTACTGGGTGTTTTTGCCATTAACTGTATGCCGCTTTTTTAAAAAACGTAATTTTCGAACAAACCGGAAACCGGTTATTTGATGTCGGTTAACCAGTTTTTACTGTATTTATGTTAATATCTTTAAAAAAATTAATAATAAATGATGTCATTTTCGAATTTTTGTGAAATTTTGGAATAATGAAACATGATTATATATACAATATACAATATATATATACAATTGAATTGAATTGAATTGAATTGAATTGAATTGAATTGAATTGAATTGAATTGAATTGAATTGAATTGAATTGAATTGAACTGAATTGAATTGAATTGAATTGAATTGAATTGAATTGAATTGAATTGAATTGAATTGAATTGAATTGAATTGAATTGAATTGAATTGAATTGAATTGAATTGAATTGAATTGAATTGAATTGAATTGAATTGAATTGAATTGAATTGAATTGAATTGAATTGAATTGAATTGAATTGAATTGAATTGAATTGAATTGAATTGAATTGAATTGAATTGAATTGAATTGAATTGAATTGAATTGAATTGAATTGAATTGAATTGAATTGAATTGAATTGAATTGAATTGAATTGAATTGAATTGAATTGAATTGAATTGAATTGAATTGAATTGAATTGAATTGAATTGAATTGAATTGAATTGAATTGAATTGAATTGAATTGAATTGAATTGAATTGAATTGAATTGAATTGAATTGAATTGAATTGAATTGAATTGAATTGAATTGAATTGAATTGAATTGAATTGAATTGAATTGAATTGAATTGAATTGAATTGAATTGAATTGAATTGAATTGAATTGAATTGAATTGAATTGAATTGAATTGAATTGAATTGAATTGAATTGAATTGAATTGAATTGAATTGAATTGAATTGAATTGAATTGAATTGAATTGAATTGAATTGAATTGAATTGAATTGAATTGAATTGAATTGAATTGAATTGAATTGAATTTAATTGAGCTTTATTGAACAAAAAATATTTTTTTTACAGTTCATCTTAATTCAAATTCCCGCGAAGCCATTGCGGCTTGTCTGCAGGATGATAAATAGTTGTGTAAAGCAATGTTCATACTAGTATGCTTATTTCAGCTCAGCTGTGTGCATATTTCATGTATATTATTTTAATATAAAATATAATTAAATTCAATTTGGTTTTCTTAATTTTAATTCTAAAGATTTGATTTAATTTAGGAAGTGGTTTTTGATTAATTTTTTTCTACTTATCTTATTATGTATCCTTAATAGATTTGTTGGCATATTATTTAGAGTTGTTGGTAGAGTTACGGCTAATGACTTCTTTCCATAATCATTTCGGAAGCTCGGTACTTTATAGCGCCCTTGTGCCCTTCTTCGCGTGTTCTGTTGATGGTCAATATGTTCAAGCAAATTTGGATCATTGTAAAATTCATTTACTATTGAGGTTTTGTATATTCCCTCAATATTCAGTATTTGGAGTTGCTTGTATAAATTGATATCATTGTGTGGTGTTTGGGAGCGATTTATGCGTGCGTTGTTGTTTTGATTGGCTGTGTTGGTCGTTTCGGGATTGTTAGTTGTGTGAAAGTTTATATTCGGAATATTTTGATACATGTAGTTTGTTTTATGTTGTTGGTTTTTATGTAGTAATTTAAGGAGTCTATTTTGCGTTAATTGAAGTGTCCTGCAGTATGTTGATGTTCCCCATGCAGTTATCCCGTGCCGTAAATAGGATTCCGTCAGCGAGAAGTAAGCCTGCTTCAGAACGTTGTACGGAGAGCATTTGCTTAAGTGATATAACGCAAAGGTTGATTGACGTAGCTTTTTCTGTAGTTTCTCGATGTGCTTTTTCCACTTGAAGTGGACATCTATATGTATTCCTAGGTATTTATATGTACTAACCACGTCTATTTTCGTGGAGCAGTCATCATTATAAGGAATGTTGTTGTTAGCATATGTCTTGTGCAGGCAATCAGTGTTGTGGAAGGTCACTGTAATATCTGTCGGATGGGTATGTCGCGATCTTATGTGCATTATTTTAGTTTTGTTTGCATTTATTATCAGTCCACTGCCATGACACCATCTGGTTATATTGTTTAATTCGTTTTGCATAATTCTTATAGCAGTATGAATACATTCGTGTGATACGACTATTGCAGTATCGTCCGCATATGCAAATACTTTACTTTCTTTAAGTTGGTTTATCATCGCGTTTGCATACATTATGTACAGCAACGGCCCAAGCTTGGAACCTTGTGGAACTCCGTGCATTACATTGGTATTTTCGCTCTGATAATTTTCAATCCTGACTCGAAATGTTCTGCACTGTAGGTAGTCTTTGAGCCATTCTAGGCACGTGCCTCGTATTCCATTTCTTTCCAGTGTTTCAATTAGCTTTTCGTGTGGTAGGGTGTCGAAAGCTTTACTAAAGTCTATATACAGTACAAGACATTGGAGATTATTGCTTAGACTTTGGTTTACAAAGTTCGAGAACGAACCTAGAAGTTGATTGATGTTCTTTCCTTCTTGGAACCCGTACTGATTTTTACTAATTATGTTGTATTTAGACAGAAAGTCGTTCAATCTCCTCACCAATATTTCTTCTAGCACCTTTTCCACAACTGGAAGAATTGAAATTGGCCTGTAGTTATTGAAGTCCGATTTGCTTCCATTTTTGTAAATTGGCCGGATAATAGAAGTTTTTAATAACTCTGGGATTTTTGACTCGCTTAGACTGCTGTTAATTAGCTTTGTTATTACTTTGAATTGAATTGAATTGAATTGAATTGAATTGAATTGAATTGAATTGAATTGAAGTGAATTGAATTGAATTGAATTGAATTGAATTGAATTGAATTGAAGTGAATTGAATTGAATTGAATTGAATTGAATTGAATTGAATTGAATTGAATTGAAGTGAATTGAATTGAATTGAATTGAATTGAATTGAATTGAATTGAATTGAATTGAGTTGAATTGAATTGAATTGAATTGAATTGAATTGAATTGAATTGAATTGAATTGAATTGAATTGAATTGAATTGAATTGAATTGAATTGAATTGAATTGAATTGAATTGAATTGAATTGAGTTGAATTAAATTGAATTGAATTGAAATGAATTCAATTGAGCTGAATTGAATTTAATTGGTTTGGATAAATTGATAATTTTTATTCAAATTCATATTAAACTCTTTTAAATTTGAAAATCTTATTCGAATTAAACGAAAATGTTTATGTTGAAGATCTTATTAGTTGCAAAAATATTAATTCATATACAATTTGAATTATTGAACTGTTATTTATTCATAAAATCATTTTGGAACTAAAAAATTTCGTTTTAAATATTATGTAGAACTTATTCAAGGTATAAAATTATATATAAAAATAGATATCGTGTTACTTAAATCAAAAGCTGAATTTCTATTAGAAAATTATATCTCATTGCGTTCAATTTTTAAATTATTGTAAGGATAGTAAACACAGATTAAGTTTTTAAAAAAAAACCGGGACATGAAACCGGTTTTCGGTTTTGATCACTATCGATTAGTTTTAAATGGGGAAAACATCCGCGGAGATGACTTGGGAACTTACGACCGCATTTGTTCGAAAAGAAGAAAAATATTTATTATTAATGTAGTTTTATGTAGCTCAATACACTTTGTCCTTTGCCCGAACCATTACGAAATAGTCACAGAAGTTTGAAAAAGATAGTGCAACAATTCATGAAAATTCGACAAGTTGGTTATACACACGCCCACTACTAGTTCGTCTTCATTGTGTTGGTAAATGAATGCTTCCAAATATTTTTCACTTTCGATTAATTAAACGGTTCCATAAATAAAGGCTGTGCGAAAATTCACGAAAGTTTGAATTTCTTGTCATGTGTGCGGTGAAATGTTGTTTCCGAAGAAAACACACAGTGTGACAACTGATGGTCAGGCATATTAAACTGGATTTCTAAATCAAAGAGCATGTTGTCATTCTTGACTTTTTTTTTTTCAAAATAATGAAGGGTTTAAAAAAAATCATCTTCAGCAGTAAGGCTTATATTTATTTTGTAGCTTCATGAATAGTCAAAATTGTGGCAATTGGAGTTCAGACACGACACTGAGTAACAAATGCTGAGAAACAAATGCTTTGAGCAAATTTTTTCTTGGGGCATGATCGGATATTAGTTCTTCAAAAATGCCGCTGGTCGAACAATGACGATTTAGGATGCTCTGTCGACAATTTGCAATGCAATCTCTTATTAATTTTTAGTGTGTTTTGTTGAACCAAGTGTTGCCAGAGGCCGACTACAAAATTATGCCAAATGTCCTCAAAAATTGTGCCGTTTGCTAGTATGCTAAAATTTACATTTTAGTCTTTGTGTAATTCTGGGACAGAACATACACAGTCAATCCAAGAAATGGGTGTTTATCTGAATTTGAATATTTAAACAACTATTATACCGTAACTACCTTCTTCATAAAAAGTCATTAAATTAGCTCTAAAGCATTCATCAGTTATTAAAAGCTTTCAGATTTGGCAAAGGTTTTATTAGAACCGTATTCACCATGAGTATTTTAACTAGGGACCAGATAATTGACTGACAACCCTGTTTTATGTATTCTCAGAGTGCTTGTGATGTAAAAACAAGATGAACAATAACCGATAGACCGAATTAAAGTTTTTTATTTATTGCGCCAAGGCATTTTTGCAAAATTTTAAACATTAATGGAACGAACAATTCAATAAAAAGATCAATTACTATTTGCTATATTCATAAATTTGGAAGAAGTGCCAAAAAATCATATTGAATTGGATTTCAGTTTTGGGTAGTCGAATATAAAACCGGATAATAGGTTGTAGTTTCAATGTTTTGATTTTACATACATCACTATGTAAACAAAAGTTCATTTTGGTTAAAAATGATAAAAATTGGAACTAAACTATTTGGTTGCTTAGCAGGATAATGTGACACTATATATGCGGTATCACCCAAAAAGAGCGAATTAATAAGAGCGACAAAATAACAACGAAAAAAAAGGGGATAATAAAAAGAGCGAAAGATAAAAAAGAACGAAAGATAAAAAAGAGCGAAAGTTCCATAAATTTGATAATATATTAAATACACAAAAAATTATACAAATTATCAAAAGTATAATAATTTTCTAATTAACAAACGATAAATTTAATTTTCGCATTTTAAATAAACCACAATATTAACTACTTGAATAAAACTATAACACTCGAATTAAATTTGGAGATTAAAGTTGTGTGCAATACCCCGTAAAAAATCAATTAAGTTCCGGTTTTCGTAATCATTAACCAACTCTTCTTTTTTTTTTAGCTGTATCACTATAAATCTTTCGGCTTTTTGGTGGGTGTTGGCCTGCAATATATTGTTCAATTTTTACTTCGTTAAGTTTCTGCTCATGCTCCAGAACATCGCTGAACTTCCATATAGTTGGATGACTAAATCCTAAAAGGGAGCTAAATCCTCTATGTCATCCTTCCACGGAATTATTGGTCGTTGGTAAACCGAGTTTCGCAGCATCGTGGGAATTCCATATTTTTATGGGAAACAATGCTTGGCGACGATTAAGATTATTTTGAAGACGTCCAACCCATGTATCTTCAAAATAATCTATTAATTGCTGTAACACATCATAATTCTTAAGAAAGTATTCTGATTGTAGAAGTTCCTGGAAACTCTTTAAAATATCTACTTCCGGAACAAAGGCAAGAGCTGCTAACTGCCGTACCTGTAGCGCAAATTCTGCATCATTGGTGTATCAGGATTGCATACAAATACTTTGCATTTTACGCCATATACACTGACTCATGTGGAAAAAACAACCTCTTAGAATTGCTTTGGGAAAAACTTCGTTGAACGCATTCATTGCTGCTTTTGCAAAGTCAGCCATTATAGTGATAGGTGCCAATTTGCTATTTAAATTTTTCAAGGCGGTTAAAGCACGAACATAAGATTGGCCATTAATATAAAAGCAGTTGGCAAAACATTATGATATTTGACAGCGTGGATCGTATAGATTTGAGTAAAAAGTTGTGGAGCAGTATTAAAGGTTCCATCAGCATACCAGTGATCACATCGCGTCATGTGTGATAATTTTCTTCTGGTTGAAAATATTATAATTCTATCATGGACTTGTCCACTATCAGAAAGTAAAAAAGGTTAATTTTCAATTATCGAATAATTATCAGGAATAACTAGGTCCAGCAGAGATGTTGGATTAACAAATGTAGGATTATTCTTGTTTCTAATCCTTTGAGCTGCTTTTTTTATAAGGGGAATTGGTGGTAGTTGTCCACATTCAGCTGCAGGTAACATATATGTCTCAGCAGACACAATCTGATGATTGCTTTCTTGACATACACGAGCTCGTTCCTTGATATTATGTAGCACATCCCTTTTTTCAATCTGCTTTGTGTGATACGTGATTATCAGCACTCGATTTCTTAATTTGTCCATCCGAAACTATTATACGCCTGCGACATTTTCCAGCAAGATATTCTACGCACTTCCAATAAACTCTACCATTGTTCTCTTTGTCCTTCCGGAAGACGTAACCATTGTTTTTTAAAAGAACAAAGCCTTTTTGGCTTCTCGTATATTCAAGCGACATTTTTTAAAAATTTATTACAAATATTTATTATAAATATCTTGCACGAAATAATATTTATGAAAAAAATATTTTTAATATTACCACTTTTGCATATGATTCATGGCAAACTTGTTAAATTTATAAAAACAACAAGTATTAACATTATAATTGTTGTACAGTGCTTTTAAATATTCAAAATAAAATAAGCGAAATCCGACTCGGATTTCGCTAATTTTATTCGCTTATTTTACCTTTCGCTCATTTTACCTTTCGCTCATTTTTTAATTCGCTCTTATTTTTTCGCTGTTTTGGATTCGCTGTTTTTGTTTTCGCACTTATTGGGTGGAACCATATATGCTGCAAACATACACAAAATAATTCCAATTGTTTATATCGCATATATATTTAAGTACGGCACGCGTGAAATGTAAAAAATTATTTAATTTGTGTATTAATGCGGATAAAATGGCCTTAAAGAAGGGTTAAACGTTCAACAAAAATGGCGACGTTATATAACTCGTAACAGAGGATTTTTTCGATTATGAATACAATTTGTGGGCTTTACCTTCTTAAACTTTTAACAAACCTATGACAACTTTTTATGAATAAGGCCGTAAGTCTATAACTTAAAATGAAGTATTAATATACATAGGTTTATTTTCTTATAGTACCTAAAGGGTTGGCCATTAAATTCACATAAAAAAGATAGATATTTTTCGAAATTATTATTCTATTGGTAAAGCCCATCATTGGCAGTTATGAATGAAAAACAACATCGCTTCCACGACTTGCTTTACAGTACCTCATTCGATTTACCCATTTTCACAGTTAATTTCCGATTGTTTCGGCCTCTATCTCGTGAGCGACAGAGATAATAGTCTAACGGGGTCAAATCACAGCTCCGATGCGATTATGCGGTTTCCGGCTGATTATGCGGTTTTCGAACACAACCCGCAAAAATCGATTGTAACGCTGGTTGTGTGGCACGTGGTCTATGTCATTCTCTTCAAATGTTGGCAACAAGAATCGCTGAGCTTGGTATGTTAACGCTCGCCATTAACGGTAACAGCGGCTCCTTGCTCATGTTCGAAGAAAAATGTGCGTTATGATGGTGCTATGCCAAAAACTGCACAAAACTTACACTCGTTGTGGATGCATCGGCTTCTCCTCGACGGCGTGTGGATTTTCCGAGTCTCAAATGCGACAAGTTTGTTTGTGCGAGAAATGTTCAATTATTCGAACGGTGGCGAGTTGATGTTGACGGCTGTTCGAGAAGACTTTCAGCTACAGCGGCAATTTTTTCCACTGAACGCACTGGACGAGCACGTACATATACGAAATTAGAACCTGGTTTGACGAAACCGCTTGACAAATTGATCCACATACTGCACAGATGGCACTTCTCTCGAAATTATTTCGTAGATTTCTTAAAGTTTGAGTTGAAGACCCAGATTTCCTCAATCGTAAAGTGACCCATTTTGTAAATTTCCAACCTTTCACTAATAATCTGTCACGTCATAAATGCCAAATTGGTAATCTGCTTCGAATCAACGGGTGCTTCAAATTCTAAATTTTATACGGCCTAGCCTTTGTCTTAATTTTTGAATTTCTGCAAGATTAAAAGCCAAACTAGGGTTAATTTTCAGGCTCAATAAAATCCAGGTCCATTCATCGTACAAAAAAAATATATTTGAGATCCATTGTTTTTAGCAATTTCTGTTAATCTTCAATCATATGCTAGACAACAGTGACAATTCTCTCGCAATGAACCCGGAGGAATCATAGCCTAAGCCTAAGCGAACAACAGCAATGCACTCACTTTCGCTTCAAATTGTTAGTCGCTATCTTTCGACTTGTCGTTCGCATGGTCTTACGTGTTGTAAACAAAGGCATTTAACAATTGTCAAATGACAAAGCTACCAGATCAAGAATTCCAAAGAAAGGTTAATATCCAAAAAAAATCGCTATATTCGTGGAAAACCGCTAAAAATTTTTGAATAGTTACAAAAAAGTACATCTCTGTACCACTCAGCTGGAAAAAATTGACAGCAAAATGTAAAGCCAAACAAACAAAAAAATCATATTCAAACAAACCAAAAATTTTGTAATTAAGGGTGGGTTTTGATATAAGTTTGCAATAAATGTAAATTCATCATTTGCTTGCTTGTTTTTATTGTAATTGTTTTTTATTTATTTGACATAAAGTTCTTAATAAAATTCTGCCACTTTTTCCACTGCTCCTCCGTGGCCAGTTTTGAGCCACCAAAGACTGGCGTTCCACTAAGGAACTCGGGATTTTCCTCCATATATGTCACAAATGTTTTCAGCTGCAGCAACGTAGACTTTTTTATGCTGAAATAGATAAACATATGTACAAACAATAATTACTCTAACAAAACAGAAATAATTAACCGTTTACTTACCATTTATTTTTCATTTTGTAGTATATTTTATAAGAATTTTAAATACAATTTTGTTCTTTTTTGGCACTACACGAAAACAAAAACACAAGTGAGTGTTTTTGACATTTGTGATCGCAAAGATGACGACGAAAATAATTAGTGGCTACCGATTTTGTACTGAAATGTTTACGTTTCGTTCGCATTGATTTTCATTCGACTTGTCGTTCTGATGAGTGTTAGTGACTTCGAAATCAGCTGTTTGTCGCTTAGAAAGCATGCGAACGTTAACGTTCGACATCGTGACTTTGGCTGTTAAACTTTTTGGGAAAATTGTGCTAAACGGCATTTGGCATAATTTTTCAAAAAAACAAGTGCCAAAACCAAAATAATTATGCCAAAACGGCACAAATTATGCCACCATGGTAACACTGGTTGAACCCTTTATTATCAATTCCGAACTTCAGCATAATCTCTTTTTAGCTCCATACACTTAGTCCAACGTTTCTCCAATTCTTTTATCCCTTCCAAAAATATTATTTTTCGAGGTCCATACAATAGGCATTTGTTTGATCAATAATTTCATCGTTGGAGCTAAATCTCTTTCCACCGACCCATTCCTTTAGGTTTGGAAATAGAAATAGTCATTGGGGGCTAAATCCGGAGAATATGGCTGATGAGGTACCAATTCGTGGCCCAATTCGTGGAATTTTGCCATTGAGACTAGACACGTGTGACCAGGACGTTTACGGTAAAACGAGCAAACGCGGCAAACCACAATCGAAACCACACTGCAATATTAGGTGCCTATGGCATCAAGTATCTCCCGAACTTTTACTCTTCGATCGGCCAACACCATATCGTGGATTTTTTCGACATTTTCGTGTGTATTGACCTGAACAGGCCGCCCAGAACGTTCAGCGTCATTTGTACTTGTGTTACCACAACGAAAGTCAGTAAACCACTTTTTTATAGTATTTATCAAGCTTTTCCTCGGTTTGATTGGCGGTTTGTTTTCGCAAAAAATAATGTTTAATGAGAACTCGCAATTCACTTTTTCCATTTTTTAAAAATGCACGAGGTTGTGTGTTTCGAACAGCTGTAAAACGCAAAGTAAATGACGGAACTACTAACAGGTGGTACTTGATGGGAGCAGTATGGAATTTTATATAACTACGAGGGAAGTTCGAAAAGTTACGGACTTATTGATCCGCTCTCGTATGTTACCATAGTGAAACAAATCCTAATTTTTCAAAATTTGCGAAATTAAAAAGTAGACCCTGCTATGTATATCGGTTTGTTGACTATTTTACAACCTCATTAGGTCAGACCTCTTCCACATATTATAAACAAACAAATTAAACAAATTTCAACATATTCTTCCAACTTTTTCTCGCCAGTTGGTAACACCAAGTTATATCTCGATTTTTTCAATTCGATTTGTTAATTTGAATCTATCGGATGTAGGACTTGAACTCACAAAGCCGGAGGGTCGTTTTAAAGTTTCTAAGGATTTATTTTCAGCAGCTTATATTCTGGTCTACTAACCCTCTTTTCACCAATTTCAATTTCAATACAGCCCAATTTGGAGCGTAAGTTAAGTTTTTTCATGGCCACAATTTAGCAGTGATGTTAGGTGGATCTCCCATTGAAGATTTAAGGCCTTATTCATAAAAAGTTGCGAAAGGTTTGAAAGATGTTTCTTGTATGATAAATCGTCTCTCAAACTTCTCATAACTCGTTATGAATAAAGCCGTTAATGTCCAGTCTCTAAAATATAATTCATTCAATTCATTTATAGGGTGCATTTATTATTGACTCGACCCAGTTCCGTTTCCCCTTTGTATACGATTTCAAGTATAACTGATATTTTATGGGTGCTGTATTAATACACAGCACCTACTCATTCTTCTGTAATTAAATTTATGATTGAGTTTCAGTGATATTCTTCGCTGACTTTACGTTTACTTTTCCCCGTCATACTTTAGCGTTTTTTATATGGATATTTCAATTAAGGTTAATATTGTTCTTAGAAATAAACTGTTTTTATGATTCGCTGTTATAACAGAGCGATATCTTTATGATACTTACTGTTTATGATGGTATCCACACAATCCCTCTCGGTGGTATACTGATCAAGTTAATAAAATGTTTATAGATTTGAATGACACATTTCAGAACACATTGACAGCGGAAGTGTTGAATTTTTAACGTTTGAAAATTGCATTAAAATTAGGCTCGGAAAGAGACTTAAGTAGTTTTAAGAGTGATTAATTTTTTATATATTTTAAATTTGAAATTGATGCCGACTCCAAATTTAACGATCTGCCCCAACTGTGACTAAATATTTACCCATCGCTGTATATTTGGTTTGCAACAGTATTCTATTTCATCTGCTTAAATCAGTAAACATTTCATTTTTATTTGCAATTGTTTATTTGACTAAATGATTAATGTCCGACTGGCGAGGCTGTTTTGTGTTAATAGATTTCCGTTGTGTTAATATGAAATTTGTTACACATTAACAGGTATTTTACGACTGTTTACATTAATGTCCGGACAACATTTACAGAATACGTAATTTACTATAAAAACAGATTTGAATGAAATATTGTATAAATTTTTTAAATGATCTAAGTTTCGCTTATTTCAAGTCTCGTACCCCAACCCCGAATGCTGCCATTAACGTCTTAGCCTCAATGATTAGTGGTTATCGATATATCTGCTTAAACTAATAAGAATTTTTTTCAATTCTTTCATTCCAGCTCGATACCAAGAGCAGCCCTTTGGCCCTCTTGGCACAAACTTGCAGTGCAATTGGTGCCGATACAACAAATCCCAAATTACTGGCGGCAAATATTGAAAAAGCAACCAAAGCTCACAAGTCTTCATCTTCCTCGTCACTGGATAACCGTGACAAATCATCACCCCTCAGTAGTCATTCATCTGTGTCCACAGGCTCAGCAGATCAGCAACAACAGCAAATGCAACATCAACAGCAGCAGCAGCCATCGCAAACCAGCAAGTGTAGTTTTAAACCCTATGAAACCAATAACAATCACATACGAGAACGCATAGATTTAGATGCAGATCAGGCAACGAATCTAACACAGGCCCATGCACAATTGCAGCAGCAACAGCTGCAGCAACAACATATGCAACACCAACAACAGCAACAACTACAGCAACAGAGAGTGAAAACACCCAAGAACAGCGGCAGCAGTAACGGTCTACAAACTCGCTGTGATTCCAATCAAAGTGCATCCTCACAACGCGGTGAATCACCGGCCATCAATGGGGGCGGCTCTTTAAGAAGGACACCCTCATCGGCTGCCAGTATGCAGCAAGACTTACAACAACGTGCCCTGAGTAGTCCAGCCCAGCAACATAAAACCAAAGATTTAACCAACCACAATGGTGGATCATTGGAGGCATCTACGTCCTCAACGACAACTCCAGCAACAACTAGTCCTTTATCACAGACAACATCGGCGGCTACTTCAGCCCGGCTGCAGGCTTCCACAGAGGCTGCCGCCTTGGCCCAGGCTTCCAAAGAGGCTAACTATATGAAAGCTTTACAAGCAGCAGCAGCCGCCAGTAGTGGCAGTGCGGCTGGCGGATCTTCAGCTGCGTACTACCAGGGCTATCCTACTAGCATGGCCTATCCTATGGACTTAATGACAGCTAGCGCTTTAATGTCGCCACACCATCCAATGTTTAAAGCGGCTTCTCTAAATCCCTACTTGAACTATGCACGACTGAAAGGTTTGGAAATGCAGCCGAATATATGTAGGGATCCCTACTGTACGGGTTGCCCTTCAAGTCCACACTTTCTGAATAAAGCCGCTGGCCAGCCATGTCAGTCCGGCTGTCCTCAGTGCGAGAGGGAAGGTAAAGCGGGTAATTCCGCGGCAGCTGCAGCGGCCTCGTCATATCATGCGCAATTAGCCGCCCTGGCGGCTGCTTCACAAATGCCTTACGTTTGCTCTTGGATAGGCGGTGACACACCCTATTGTGGCAAACGTTTCGCCACCTCCGATGAACTGTTTCAACATTTACGAACTCACACCGCTTCGCTACCCGAATCTGTATTGACCGCTGCCGCCCAAGGAGGAATACCGCCCAATCATCCACTCTTTCAAAGGACATATCCCACGCCTCCTTTAAGTCCTTTGTCGGCGGCCCGTTATCATCCATACGGCAAACCGTCCATGTTGCCTCCATCGCTAGCAGCTGCCGCACCACCTGGTTCCCTGGCAAGTCTGCAAATGCAACAGCATCCAGCTTTAGCACAATATTTCTCGTCCTATTCACTGTATGGGCCTAGGATGGGTTCATCACATCCATAGTTGGGCGTTACGGAATATAAAAAGTTTTAATGTAACTGCTAAATTCAAAAAAAAAATACATCTATAAAAAAGTAAAAACAAAAATTAAAAACTGTCTTAATTTTAATTTTTAAAATTGTACTGTCTACTTTCGAACTTTTTTGATTTTATTAGGACTCTGCCTAAATGGGGGCGCAAATAAATATGAGTTTGCAAAACATTTACTAATGTGTAATTTTGGGAAAATTTTTGTATTGCATATATGTGAATTATTGTTAAACCATGACGCCGTTAGTCAATATTTGCAATGGCTTCGAAGTTAAAAGTACTAACAAAGCCAAATTGTAAAACAAAGGTTTGAAGAATATATTAAGCTTTCGGATTTCCCGAATTGTTAATAAAGAAAAATTAAAGTCCAGCGACGAAATGTATTTTATGTAACGTTGCCGATGCGCTCCCATTTAGGTTGCCTTCCTAGCACAACAATTTATTGTGAACACTGAAAAAATAAAGCTCGTGATGTTAGTTAAGCATTATTATATTGTAAAAAAAAAAAACAGAAAATAAAAAACCACAAAAAATCAAATTTAAAATATTTGCAATTATTTATTACTGAATAACACAAATATTTATATTTAAACAAAGCATAACACTTTTTTGTCCAAATATAATATAATAAATATTTAAATTAACCATAAATATTGTACATTTCAAATGTAAATTTTCTTTTTTCCATTGAAAAAAAAACAAAGTATATATATGAAATAAAATAAATTAAACATGTGTAACTATTTTAAAATATATATACATAAATATAAAATTCAATAAACACAAATCAAAACATTAAATTTCCATCAATTATTGGAAATCATGGTAAGTTTTCGACGAAACAAAATTGAACCAAATTAAACTATAAATTAATTAATGGAAAATATTGGTTAAAATTACCCTTAATAATTATTGTGAAACTGCTCACAGAAGCGGAGATCATCGTGTAACCTAAGTACAATAATTACGTGGGCAAACGATTGGAAAATACAATTGGAACTAACGCTAGAACTATACCCTACAAATAAAAAAATATATATGTTATTAAGCCTGTTTTTCTCTTCCCCGCTAAACAAATTTTTCGACGACTTTGTATGGGGAACTTAGCGATATTAAGCGATTTTAAGCTGCACTCCATACAAATTCGTCGAAAAATTAGTGTAGCAAGGAATAAAAAAACAAGCTTATTATATGTTAAATATATATATAAACCCGGCTTTACAAAAACCGAAACTCATTTTCGGTTAAACCAAGATGTCGAGACTGGTCAATAAGCGGTTTCGGTTTTTATGACAAAATGGTCAACTATGCGATTTATAAACATAGTTTATTTTTAATTCCATCTTTTTGAACATT
This sequence comes from Phaonia tiefii, assembly GCA_963931995.1. Lineage (NCBI taxonomy): Eukaryota > Metazoa > Arthropoda > Insecta > Diptera > Muscidae > Phaonia > Phaonia tiefii. The sequence goes on along the minus strand of OZ008368.1, from coordinate 13,198,348 downwards.
AGGATTATTGTAGTCGTTTTTAGTAGCAACTTGGCAAAGGAGCGTATATTTCGACCAACCACCGGTAATTTCAGTCTACACGATATCACTTCCGGTAATGGAATGAGAATGGTAGACTGCGCCACTGCAAAGAACTTGTTAATTATTAGTACACGATGTCAAAATAAAAACATATATAAAGCGACTTGGTTATCTCCTGATCAGAGAATGAAGAACCAGATTGTTCACTTGGTAACATATGGCAGAAACTCTTCTTGTGTAATGGATGTACGTTTGTTTCGAAGAGCCAATGTTTCTTAGGTTCTCCGACAGTCTGAATTCCTATTCTTTAGAAACCACTACAAGAACCGAATTTGGCTTTCAAAAGCCGCGGATGCAACTGATGAAAGAGACGCTGCACGTATAGCATTTTACGTATAGCATGGCACGTAAATACAAGTCTGTGGTGATAAGGCATAACAGCATAACCTGAGTGATGTTCAAATTACATTTTCGATAATCGAGCTGTATATATCGTACTGCACACTATAGACACCAAATATGAATAATACAATTTGTAGTTCCCAAGATATTGGAAAAGATATATTAGCAAATCTCGATCAATCACTACATTACAAATGAAATTTGAACCCTTAACACGCTCTCCTAAAAAGTTTCAAAAATAGACATATGCTGTTATGCCTTGTGACAACAGAATTCTACTCGGCTATAGAGGCTGATGTTATTATTTTATTTGCGACAGATCCGAAGTAAATATATTCGACTACTACCTCGAAGTTATAATGGTTATCAACGTACAGGCCACTCCCATTTTTGCTGATTCTTTCTGGAAAATACGAAAGTAAGTTCTCGCAGAGTGCGTCCATTGATGAGAAGCATGTCACCATTACTGCTGATGTTTTCACTTGTTTTATCTGCGGCTTTTCTCATTATGATATCTATTAAGATGTTGAAGAGATCGCATTAATGACACCAAATGGTTCGGTAAGATCATTATCTTCAGAAAAGTATCAGATTAGCATGAATATAAAGCTCTGATATGGCTTCTCAAAGTTTCTCTGTATCCGACTATCACTAATCTGCAACAATAGGCTTTATAATATCTTACGTTACTCTTGGGAAGACCCTGTGTGCAATCTGTGAGAGGCTTTTTTCCACGGTTAGTGAAACATAAATTCGGGCCACCATTTTGAAATATAGGGTTTAGTGTGCTGAGACTCCAACCGCCGGTTATGTCTTAATCTGAGCAAATTTTGCAAACGAGTTGTTATAACTGATCCACGCCAAACGATTTAGATTGACCAAGTTTTACCTTACGTGGAAAAGTATGTTACCGACGTAAATCACAATTTTGAATTTGTAAATCTATTTGTTATGGATAAAATGAGAAATACCCCGTTTTAATTTACACATTTTAAGGTCATTACCTAATCACAGACGGAATGCATAAAACAACCCATAATTGCTTTTGTTTGCGTGCATTCTTATGAGAGCTCCCGAAATAGCGCTGACGCAAACTTTAAAATTTTCAATTTTGACAGAACCAATGAGTGTTAGAACTCACGGGCTATGTTTTAACGCCCTTTTGTTACACGGTACCTGTTCGATTTCTATGAACACATTAGTAAATGTTACATTGGAAAATAAAAAACAGCGTTCAATCATATGATGACGTTACATTTAAATAATATTAATACTTAAAATTATTTACAGACCAGTGCATGCGCATGTGTATACTTTAATACAGGGTGTCCGCCATTTTGGTAAACATAAGTCTTGACAGTTCATATTTGGTAGTTTTGAAGTAGAGACGTGGCAAATTTATTATGGAAAAATATTTGATAAACCAACCTGTTTTAATCGTTAAAATAATTTATCAAAATCAATCATCGATTACTCTGACGATGAGAAAGTTACGTGAAAATTGTTATTTCAAGAAATGGAGATGTTGATTGGTCGCCTTATTTGACTGCTCCGTCCTACTTTTTGTGGGGATATCTGAAAATCAAGGTTTATGCAACCCAAACAAAATATTCGTGATGAAATTAATGAAATATCGCGTGAAATGTGTGAGAATGTAATGAAAAATGTGCTCAAAAGGGCTCGCATTTGTGAGGCTAACTGAGGCGGACATTTATTTGATGTTGTATTCCATACTTAATTGCCGACATTAAATAAATCATTTATCAATATAAGATCCACTATATTTCATTTAATCAAAAATTATAATACTTAATACTTTTTGTTGTATTCCCACAGAAAACAAAGAGAATGGAAAGCAACAACCACATGTACATACATACATTGTTATATTCGTACATGCGCTACACATGTTCACACAATTTTCATTGCTCTGTTGCAACCTCATTTCTATATATACGTATAACCACGTCCATTATCCTCTTTGCTCCGATAGTGCTCCGCACCCACACAAGACAACTATTCGCTGCCGCTACATCAGTGTGTTTTTATCGCAGTCTGACAATCTGTGTTTCGAAGTCGGATAAATCCATAGAGTAATCTCAGACTAGAGAGAATATTTGGCTCATCTGACATTTCCTTTCACACTCTTCGTGATGCGGTCGATGTGATAGAGAGATGTTTGACGAAAAGTGACATACACCAGGTGGAATTACAATAACGTCGTGCTTTAATTTTTCATGCCATTTTGGTGAAAAACTGTGAAATTTACATGTGTTTTAAACTTTTTTATTGACTGTTATTGTTAGCATACATTTGTGTTGTATTTAACACAATAATTTTAACACACAAAACGAAATGCCGTTGTTGTTATTTTGTTCGTTGTTTTGAACCATTGCCTCTATCTGGTATTAGTAAAGCAATTCTTTTCAACATCGAACGTAAATATCACACCACGCCAAATGTCATAAATTTGGTGGGAGAAGTATTAATCTATGGATAAATCTGTGTTCTAACTATATAGGGGTGGGTCACCCTTATCATTTAAAAATAAATAAATAAATGGTTTCCCATTACATCCCATGAAGGGACATTGGAGAGCTTCTCACATTCACTGAGCTGGGCGCTTTCCAATATTCACTCACTGATTTGGACCTGCAGTTTTGCACCGATTCCGAACGGTATTTTGAGAAGGTTTTTCATGGCTAAATACTCGATAGTGTCGTCGTCACTATGCGAGGTGACCGCCGCCGAAAGAAATTTTAAGATGGTCTGAGCAGGGTGCGAACCCAGGATCTCATGTACAAGAGGCGCGTCACTACCGTTGCACCACCGACGGCCACCCTTATCAATTAGGGGTATGAAAAATAGTTGTTGGCCGATTCCGATATGCACACAAAATTTCATACAAATCGGTCCAGCCGTTTCGGAGGAGTTTAACGCCAAACAATCTGTGATCGCAGTCGGACGAACTGTGTTTGGATGTGTTCACTTTTGTGAGTTAAGTCCCTACCCGCGCCTATAGATGGTAACACATCAAAAAAAGATTTAGAGAAAATTAAAAGTTAAAACACAATAAAAATGTGTAATTATCGTAAACAAAACCTTTAATATGTTTTATAAAATTTTAATGTTGAAAGAATTCATTTCATTTTCAATTTAAAGTGTATGCAATTAAACTTTCCGTCCTTGTTTAGATATTGACCTAACACATTAATTTCAACTCAAAGCTATTTTGAAGGTGTCCCCAACGTAGTGATGAATGAATAACTCTGTTTACTTCAGTGTAGTACAACGAAACAATAAGCATTTACAACGAATAATTTTCCATCTAAATAGGTGATTGTTAAACGTTCGTGATCATCATTTGTTAAAACACTCCAACAATAAAGCTAAAATAAGGCTAAAATAGACATCATATTTCTTAGTTTATTTTGTCAGAAATTAAATTAGCACAAGACACGACATCGCGAGTGCTGAAATGAAAAGATATCAGTAACATTTTCATTATAACATGGCTGCTAGTAATATTTAAGACTTACAGCGCAATGACTTCGTTTAAATGGTTTAAGTACTAGGTTGGCTGATGAAATAATATAATAGCTTGGCTGAAAGTCGTGAATATGGTCTTGTGTTTTAAACCATTAAAGCATACGGTGCGGTGCGGCAGCGGATAGATCCTTAATATCAACAAAGATATTTCAAAGACTCTTACATTATAAGAATTGCCTTGACAGTTATTTATACAACCCATGAAAATTCAGTTGTACATTTTATACACGCTGAAAATAAACGGCCACTGTAACAGATTCTCCCACACACATTATGCATTATACAATATATGTTTTCAACACACTTCAAACATTCAGATGTTTGCAAATCCCAAACTCACTTGTGGTTAAATACAAACAGTAGCGTGTTTGCTGGAAAATATGTATGCTTTTAGGTGGACACATATAGGTTCTTCACCCCAAACATCCATATACTTACGTGGAAACATTCGGGCGTTTCCACAAAACCTCCATATACTTACGTGGAAATATGTGTGTATTTCCTCCCAAACATTGTAATATTTAGAAACGAATTATATTTTGATTTCAATATAAAGTATACGGTTTATGTATTATAATTAATTTTACCAATATAAATCCACATTTATAAATAATTATTACAAAAAAATAACAAATTTAAAACGTCCCTTTTTACATTTACTTGCATTGTATATATTATTTGTTTTTTTTTCATGAAATGAGAATCTGCTGTTCTTTAGCTTCTTCTCTCTGTTTTGTCTATCACTTTTCCGATTTTCCCACTAAAGGGACAAGGGGCTTCACGTTGTTGTCCTTGCCACCTTCTTTCCTCAAAATTGTTTCTCACTTTCGTATCACACATTTATATACACGATACAGATACACAAAAACCAAAGCAACATCAGAAATCATTTTTCCGTCCGATCGCTGGTTTATTCTTTTTCACTTATTAAGAGCTTTTGATATCCTCTGTCCGATGAACCATGCAATGCAATACATCAGCCAAAATAAGAAACATTGACTTTATCTGCAACTTTCACGCCCATTCAGGCATATTTATGAATCACTGACTGAACATAGACTCTCTCGTTGTCCCTCTTTTATTCTCTTCCAATCGAGAGAGCATAAACAGTGAAACAAACATGTATGTATTTGCACAACAAACACAGATATATTTGGGTCTCAACCACATATATTATAACATATTAATCATTGTGTGTCAAACATTTAATATTGAATAGCAAACACAATGTGTTTGGACACAAGTATATTATATTTGCGACAAGCTCCAACCACACCTTATATTTGCATCCAAACAACAAAAAACGACAGATTTTACAACCTCATGACGTCAGATTCCTTACATAAATTAATTAAATAATTTTAAGATATTTTAACATATTTCTCAAACTGGTTCTATTCTTAACCCTTTTTCGCCAGTTGGTACATAAAAGCTTTTGCTTGCTGTTAATGACTACTAACAGTATGTAAATAACAGGCGGTTAGTGCTGCGCCTGAAAGTATGCATTGTAACAACGTAACAGCTCGCTAAACCAGTAGCATGAATTCACCTCAGTAAAGATAACTCTCCGCCCTTCGAGATTGTTCTACAAAGATATGCAACAACAACAACATCCAGATTCTAGAAGGTTCTTGAATTCGCTAGATATACCTTCATTTGAGTATGGTGAGTAAAGTGAGCAACGCGAATTGATAGTAAAATATAAGACTTGTTAAAGTGTTATAAATAAAGTAAACTGTTGTACAATATAAGTAAAATAAAAGGAAGTAAAATAAAAGGAATTATCGTAATTTAAAACGGACCTTGTTTTGTTATTGGGAATAACACAACGCAAAAAGGACGAATAAGGAAATTCGTAACAATATGTTCCATATGAGAATTTAAATTAAAATTAAATACAGAACTGCCAAGCAGTCAAACAAGTTGAAAATCTCAAAGCATTTCCATATTTCATTACAATTGATATCCGATACCACAACCATGCATTTGCATTGGTTGAGCAAATCGAATTGCAAAATTTGTGAATCTTAAAATAATAAATAAAACTAAAGTTTTAAATTGTACATTTTAATTTTGGTACAAAACCCTAGTTCATTCCGTTTTTGTGAAATCAAATTTTCGAATTTTTCAAAACTCAACTTTTGAAAAACGTCAAGTATTTGATCACCCTATTCAATATTCCATTTACGACCAGAATTCGGACTTGTTGGCCCACAGTGCGCAGGATGTAATAAGCTTCATCCGCTACGGTGCAAAAATTGCGTCTTACACTTTCCAAATAGTCGCCAATTATTGCACCAGTTCACAATACTTTTTAACGCCGTGTAGCGCATTGCTTATTTCGAGGGGATCTAAAAATTATGAGCTTATGATCATGACTGGCTGGCTAAATGATAGCGTCAGCTGCATTTCATTCTCTTCGTACAATTTTTAACGGACCATGACAGTTTAAGTCGTTGGTCTTCACAGTTGTCGCTATTTTGATGTTGATGTTTTTGTTGTTGTCGCTGTTGCTGCTGTCATTTGTAGTATCGTTGGCGTTAATTTTTCGTTTTCGTATAAGCGCACACGTCTCTCTCTGGAGATTTTCGTTAGAAGATAAATGGCTTTTCACAGAAATGGCATGAATATAACAACTAAAACAACCATAAGAGCCATAATAAATATGAAAGGCAACAGAAACAAGAGGCAGAGACAGAAAATGAAAAAATAATAAACACCAACTTATAACTATAATTCATTTGGGAATTTCTGTTATTTTTTTGTTTTGCGAAAGCGTTTTCTTTATGTCTGAAATAACATCAGCGACCTCATCATCATCATTATCGGGCTGTGTGTTTGCCGCCCGTCCGTCGAGCTATCCGTCCATTATTGTGGTTGTTTTGTCATAGGTCTCTATTAAATTGTCGGTTGGCCACGTTTTGAGTGAGATAAATTAATTCGTAGAACAAGCAATCAACACTTTTTAATGGGATAAAGATACAAATCGCAAAAAAGGCGAACCAGACAAAACTGAATAAATAAAATACCCCGGGCAAAAATAATGAGTATTATAAATTGATCATATCTTAATTCGTGATAAAAAAAAAAATGTAGTTTAATAAGTTTAGTTGTTCTTTATTCTTGGGAAAGGGTGTAGGGTATTGTTATGTGAAGGTGAGAAATGTTGCTTCGACAATAGTTTTTTTTTTCATTGTGATACAACTGCAAAGGAACAAACGTTCATATGCACATTGTAGCGCCATCTAGATCGGAGCTCACAAGAATGTACGTAAGGATGCAAATTTTTGTGGTAAATTTCGGAAAAAAATTATTAATAAATTCTTTGATTTGTGTTTCCTTTCCAAACCTGCTGCAAGGTATGTAGGTTTTTGCTGGGTGTGCAATATTTATTATAAACCCGAATTCATTTTATAGAGGTACAAAAGCAGGTTTGCCAAGGCACCAACAGTCATATGCGAATTGTTGCGGCATCTAGAGCAGTGTATTGTCATCATAGCTGTGTAGAACAATAACAATGTCGGAAATTTTCATGGAGCTCTCAAGAATGAACGTAAATGATAAGAATTTTTGTAGCACATTACTTGTAAAAATCAATTATAAATTCCTAGCTATCATAAGCGCTACATAAGTCCTGCTATTTTGGTGCCAAAATCATTGATGTTGGTGTTTTCTCCTGTTTGCGATACCCGATTAGTCTGATTTCGAACTGGACCGCTAACAACGGACTATCACTTAACCCACTTAAAACCGATCTTATCCTGTTCTCTCGGAAATATAAAATACCCGCAATGGAACTGCCGTTCGTTAATGGGATGCAATTACAGTTGACGGAAAAGGTCAAGTACCTGGGAATAATTCTCGGCAGAAAACTGATTTGGAAACCGAATGTGGAGGAGAGGGTGATAAAGGCTCTCTTTACTGCTGTAAAGGGGCGATAGAAAAGCGCTGGGGACTGTCTCCTAAGATCACCATGTGGATTTATACGGCAATAGTCAGACCAATACATCTCTGTGGCATCGCAGTTTGGTGGAGGTCCCTCCAAAAGAAATATATCTGAATTCCTTGATGAAAATTCAAACAACAGCACTGATTACCGTTAGTGGGGCAATGCACTTAGTGCTATCCTGAACATCTGTACTCCTGATATCATGGCCGAATCGGCAGCCGCTACATTCCTGGTGAGAATCAGATATTGTGGCGTTTTGATTACGGGGCATTCCGGACACCCTAAATTACTACACCAGATCAACTCTATTCCCGTTAAAACGGACTACTGTATCCCCTACCTTCTACCAGCGACAAATCTAAGGACTTCTATTCCCAACAATACCTGGGTAAAGTCACCTGGGAAAAGTCACTGGGAGCGGATACCAGTAGTATCAGATTTTTCACGGATGGATCAGAGTTGGACTAGCAAGTAGGCTATGGGGTTCATTCACCGGATCTAAATATAAATATCTCCTTCAAGCAACCTGATCAATGTAGTGTATTTCAGGCGGAAATTACCGCCATACTGGAGATTGCTCAACTACTGAAAAGTAGTGTCACAACCCTGCGGAGAATATGTATCTGCACAGACCGATCTTATCCTGTTCTCTCGGAAATATAAAATACCCGCAATTGAACTGCCTTCCGTTAATGGGATGCCATTACAGTTGACGGAAAAGGTCAAGTACCTGGGAATAATTCTCGGCAGAAAACTGTTTTGGAAACCGAATGTGGAGGAGAGGGTAAGAAAGGCGTCTGTTGCTCTTGGCCGCTGTAAAGGGGCGATAGAAAAGCGCTGGGGACTGTCTCCTAAGATCACCATGTGGATTTATACGGCAATAGTCAGACCAATACATCTCTGTGGCATCGCAGTTTGGTGGAGGTCCCTCCAAAAGAAATATATCTGAATTCCTTGATGAAAATTCAAACAACAGCACTGTTTACCGTTAGTGGGGCAATGCACTTAGTGCTATCCTGAACATCTGTACTCCTGATATCATGGCCGAATCGGCAGCCGCTACATCCCTGGTGAGTATCAGATATTGTGGCGTTTTGATTACGGGGCATTCCGGACCCCTGCATTACTACACCGGATCAACTCTATTCCCGTAAAAACGGACTACTGTATCCCCTACGTTCTACCAGCGACAAATTTAAGGACTTCTATTCCGAACAATACCTGGGAAAGTCACCTGGGAAAAGTCACTGGAAGGGGATACCGGTTGTATCAGATTTTTCACGGATGGATCAGAGTTGGACTAGCAAGTAGGCTATGGGGTTCATTCCCCGGATCTAAATATAAATATCTCCTTCAAGCAGCCTGATCAATGTAGTGTATTTCAGGCGGAAATTACCGCCATATGCTGAACTACTGAAAAGTAGTGTCACAACCCTGCGGAGAATAAGACAGCCAGGCTGCCATAAAATCCCTGGAAGCCATGTTTGCTACCTCCCTGACGGTGAAAGAATGCCACTCATCACTTAGGGTGATGGCAGAGTATTTTGACATCAGGCTCATCTGAGTACCGCGATACAGCGACATTCCAGGCAATTACGTAGCGGACGCGTTAGCTAGACAGGGCACTACGGCACAGGTTCGTCCGGCAATAGAAGGTGTTAGTATGCCAATCTCTACCTGCCGTTTACAGATCAGGTAGTGGGCTGATAATATGTCCAAGGACAAGTGGAGACTTACTTCAACCTGCAAACAAGCCAGGGTCCTCTGGCCAGAGGTGGACAGGGAGAGGACTAGGCAACTACTTAACTTGCCAAGAGGCAGGTTATCCACAATGATAGGAACACTTACGGGACATTGTCTTGTAGGAAAACACGCCCTAAGATTGGGACATAGAAACTCCACTCTTTGTAGATGCTGCATCGAAGAGGACGAGGAAACACTTTCTCTTGGATTGCCCTGATCTGGCAGGACTGAGAAGTAGGATATTCGGGACACATCTAATTAGCACCGTAGCACCGTAGGATATTCATGTAGGTCTTATAGTCAAATTTATTGAAAGGCCAAATTGGATGGACGACTAGTCAATAGTTGTTATGGAGGAAACTGCAGGTATCACAATGGGCTTCTTTAGCCTAAGTGTGCTAGACAGCGTGCTGTCTTGCAGACTTTTCAACCAACCAAGCAGCCAACCAACCATTATGGGGTTTTAGGTTCAAAGGACTTCGATTATTTTATCAAAATTCTAAACTTTGGAATAGGCGAATCACTGTAGCGAATCGTTTGTTAAAACCAGAATGGGTGCAACAGAACGGTGCGAAAGTGACACTTGCACACATTTAAAATACGATACATCTGTGCCTTGCAATTTCCCCGACGTTTCGAACCTATAAAAACGTTTAAAAAGATATATCGCGAGGCATAGACCATGTCTCTCCTGTACTGCTAAAGGCTCACGCTGAAAAATTTGTAGTTTTTTGTTGTTTGGATACAAATATAACATGTGTTTGGAGCGTGTCGCAAATACAATATGCTTGTGCACAAACTCATTGTGTTTGCTATTCAATATTACAGTCTTGAGACACAATGATTAATATGTTATCACATATGTGTTTGCGACCCAAATATATCTGTGTTTGTGAGACAAATACAGCTGGCTATATGCTCTCTCGAGAGCAAGAGAATAAAAGAGGGGCAACGAGTGTGTATATCTTGTAAGTGTGGATCTGTATTTTTGCATTATTCTCTCAGTGACTGATTCATAAATATTATTGAATATGCCTGCACATTGCAGATGCAGATGCCTGCACTCTATGGCAGAGCTGATCGAAAAGGTACTAGGCCGATGATGGAGAATGAGAGAGCAAAGAACTAATTTTAAACAGTATTTATTGCTACTAATGACAGCTAAATTACGTTTTATGTTGTTTGCATTGAACGAAAATACGCATTCCCTTTGATTCCTGTCCGATTTAAATATATCCAACGAAAGTGTAAAATTGGTAAAATACAGCAGCATATAAAACTCTATGAAATGGCCTACTACCTCGTTGTCATGAAGAGACATCGAAGAGAGTAATGGAAACTCTTAAGTATTTCTCTATGGATGAAGTCACTGTTTCTTATTTTGGTTGATGTATTGCATTCTAGTTGCAGGTATTCAGTCATCAATGGTTCATCGGACAGAGGATATCAAAAGCGCTTGCTCAGTGAAAAAAGAAAAAAAAAGAAGACTCGGACGGTTAAACGGTTTGTTTTGTTGCTTTGGATTTTGTGTATATGATTCGTATATATGTATGTATGATACCAAAATGTGAAACGATTCGGAGGAAAGAAACTGGAAAGGGCAACAACGTGAAGGCCTTTATCTGTCCGAGCCTTACTGAGAAAATCGGAGGGCCGAACAGTATAACAAAAAACTGACAAATAATTAATCAACGCTTGGCTTGCATGAACTAGATTTGTACATAAATATATTGTTTGTATACCAACGCATAGTGACAACAAAGGCATAGTTGAAACCTTCTGAAAACAAAAACGTGAGAGACAACAATGAGGGAGAAGCAAGAAAACAGTACATTCTCATTTCATGAGGAACAAAACAGATAATGCATTCAATTCAAGTAAATGTTAAAGTGGTCGTTTTAAATCGTTTAATGTTTTGTATTAATTATTTATAAATGTAGATTTTGTATTGATAAAATTAATTATAATAAATAATAAATATATATTGAAATCAAAGAACAATTCTCTTCTAAATATTGTTATGTTTGAGTGGAAATACGCATATGTTTCCACGTAAGTATATGCAGGTTTAGGGGAAACACGCAAATGCTTCCACGTGAGTATGTTGATGTTTGGCATGAAGTACGCATATGTTCTCACGTAGAGGCATACATGTTTGTCAGTACACTAGTTACGGTTTACATTTAAATACAAGTGGGTTTGACACTTGCAAACATATGAATGTTTGGAGTGTATATGTTAGAGAGACCGTTATTTTTCAGCCTGTATAAAAACGCTTAAAAAGATAGATCGCGAGGCATAGACAATATCTATCCTGAACTGCTACACGCAGATCCAAATATAAGCGCGGAGCTGCTTTCGCCTGTTATACAAAGTTTTGGGCCTGAAACCTTACCCGACGAAATAGTCGAAGGGTGATAGTTAACCTGCCTAAGAAAGGAGCTTTAACAGACCGCCGGAACTGGAGAGGTATCACGCTGCTTAGCATGATTAATATAGTTATTGTTCATCAAATAAGAGATTACCCGATTCCAGGCAGGCTTCCGACCCCACATGCGTTACATTGCAGGTCAAGAACTGGAGAATAGTAGTGGAGCAATCTGTTGAATGGAGATCACCATTTAACTTAACTTTTCAAGATTTCGAGAAGGCTTTCGACACCTTCAACCACAATGCCATATGGAGCGGATTGTCATGCAAATTAGTCCCGAGCAAAGTCATCCCTCTTGCAAAGGGCCTGCATAAAATGACACTTTGCCGAATACTTCACGAATGCCGACTAAGCGACCGGCATTCGGCAAGCATGTGTGATATCTCTTTCCCGCTTTAACTGGGTATTACACCAAGCAATACACCAGACTACAACTGACATAAGGCTGAACAATCTGTTTTTTTTTTGCATTAAAAAATTACTGGTTTCCGAATTGGGGAGAGCTTCTCACATCCAGTGAGCTGTGCGCTTTGTAGTTTTATACTCACTGATTGGGACCTACAGTTTTACACCGGTTCCGAACGGTATTTTGAGACGCTTTTTCATACCTACATACTCGATAGTGTCGCCGTCACTATGCGAGGTGACCGCCGTCGAAAGAAATTTTAAGGTGGTCAGAGCAGGGATCGATCCCAACATCTCAAGTACAAGAGTCGCGCACACTAACCATTGCACCACCGACTGCCACGCAAATATAATATACTTGTGTCCAAACACATTGTGTTTGTTATTCAATATATCATGTTTCACACACAAAGTTGACTAGGTTATAACGTATGTATTTGTATCCCAAATGAGGCTTTGTTTGTTGAAAACTACTGAAAACGAAAACGTGATAGACAATAAAGAAACAAAAAGGCGAACATTATCAACCCAATACTCAGATACTAACGATGTAGAGGTTGTAATCAGTCCAGACAGGATATACTGGGCTATCAATAGCTTCGCACTACATAAATCTCCGAGCCCAGATGGTATTATACCAAAAATGCTGCAAAGCGCGGAGGTCATAATTAAGCCGTGGCTGTGTATCATAGAGTGGATTTCATTCCCAAGGCTGAAAGATGGAGTCATGAGAGCGCAAAGGATTTCAGACCGTTCAGCCTCTCATCGTTTCTTCTGAAAACGCTTGAAAGGCTGATTGACGCATACATCCGCACGAAGATGGATGGGTCGCCCAAAATATCGTGCATATCTAAAGGATGCTCAACCGATACAGCCCTGTACGAAGTCGTCAGAACAATTGAGAGGTCCTAAGGACGCAAAGAATATACCCTCGCAACCTTTTTGGATATAGAGGGTGCATTCAGTGGCTATAGAAGAATCACTTGAGAATCTAGGCGTGGAAACATTCCATAAGAGTTGGATAGTTACAATGCTAAAGAGCAGAATTATCGACGCCGCTGTGGGAAGCAGCGAGTCGCCAAAGTGAGTGAATAGTGGAACTCCTCAGGGTGGAGTCATCTCTCCCCTACTTTGGTTACTCGTGATCAACAAAATACTACTAAAACGGCACAATATGAGGATCAAACCCGTGGCGTATACGAATGGCGTGGTAATAATGGTGTCTGGTTTGTTCCCATCCGTGTTGAACGAAATCCTGAATGGGGCCTTGGAATCACTTAACAATTGGGCCACTGGGAGTGGTCTTGGAGTGAATCCAGGGAGAACTGAGGTCATGCTTTTACCAAAGTTTAATCCTCCTCCGTTGAGTGGAATAGAGACTCCACTATCAACTCACGTCAAGTACTTGGTTTTGATTCTAGACCCTAAACTATCCTAGAAGCGTAACATAGGGCAACGTGCATAGAAAGCAACCATAGCGTACTACGCTTGTCGGAAAATGTTCGGAAGTCGATGTGGGCTCCCACCGAATATGGTGCTGTGGATGCATACTAGTATAATCAGACGTATACTCTCCTACCGAGCAATGGTATAGCGGCCTTTGGCAGGGAAGACATCCACCATGAAACTGTTGTATAGAGGACAGAGATCAGCTTCCAACGGCATAACCTGGGGCATTGGAGACGTGTCCAACTGAAACTCTTAATGCAATACTTCATATTATACCAATTGAATCTGGAAGAACGACGCATATGGACATGCGAGAATGCTGCAGACAATCCCAAGAGAACTCAATATAACCACCGATTACTGCACCCCTCATTGACGTTCGATAACCTATTCGGTGTCATGTTTCCCAGAAGAATAGTGTGGGATAAAAGGGATACACGGGCAGGTTTTGTCATCAAAGTATTTACGGACGGATCCAAAATGGAGTGTGGAACCGGCTCGGGTGTGTTCTCCAAAGAGGCAAGCCTAAATTTATCATTCAAACTCCCAGATAAGTGCATCGTTTTCCAAGCGGAGGTAGTGGCCATCAAGGATGCCTGCGCCTTAACTTATACTACAACGGAGATTTGAATATTTGTAGATAGCCAAGCGGCTCTCACTGCAACACTGCATCTAAACTCGTTAGTGATTGTAGGGAAAAACTTGTCGAGCTACGTCGACTGGCCAATGTGTTTCTTACTTGAATACCAGGCCGCAAAGATATCTTTGGGAAAGAAAGGGCAGACGATTTAGCCAGGGCAGGTTCCTCTTTCACCGAGCTCCATATGGTGTCAGTTGCAACGCCTATAGAGTGGGTCAAAATAGGTATTTTCCTGCATTACCTTGGACGAGGCAAGGCCAGAATTTAACATTAACCGGACTAACTCCCTGATTAGCCAAAATCGGGGGAACATGTCAAGGCTAATTGCCGTGATGACCGGGAACTGGCCAATCGGTAATCACTCAAAACGACTGAGTCCCCCATATAACGACCACTGCCGTGCCTGCGAAGATGCAGAAGAGGAGAAGACGATGGAACATCACCTCTGCAGTTGTCCGGAACTAATGAATAGACGCCTAATGTCTATAGATCTTCCTTTCCTACACAATCTCACTGAGATACACGAGATAGATCTAGGGGATCTAATGAGGTGTCTCCGAGTAACAGACACTGTAAATTAGATTGTCCGCAGTGTTGTGGTATTCAAACCGGTGTCCCACGATAATAATTTATGCCAAGTAGCATATTTAGCAACCACGTGAACCAACCAACCCACCAACTCCAATGTGAAATCCGTTCTGGTCTATGGGTGTGAATCGTGGAATGCGGCAATCCTCGATATGCAGGTAGTGCGAGTCTTTATAAGAAAAGGCTTACGCAAAATTATTCGAATGTACACGCTAAAAAATCTGTCTTTTTATGTTCTTTGGATGGAAATATATAGTGTGTTTGGAGCTTGTCGCAAAAATAATATACTTGTGTCCAAACACATTGGTTTTACTATTAAATAATACATGTTTGAGACACAACGAGTAATACGTTATAATATATGTATTTGCGAACCACTTATATTTATGTTTGTGAAACAAATACAACTGTGTTTGTTGAACTGTCTATGCTCTCTCAAGAGCAAGAGAATAAAAGAGGGACAACGAGAGAGTTTTTCTTGTAAGTGTGTCTCTGTATTTTTGCATTATTCTCTCAGTCAGTGAGTCATAAATATTCTTGAATATGCGTGTAAATTGCAGATAAAGTGTTTCGTATTTTGCCGGATGTATTGCGTTTTAGTTTCAATTACTCAGTCGTCAATGGTTCATCGGACAGAGGATTTCAAAATCGCTTGATCAGTGATAAAAGAATAAACAAAGGCTCGGACGGTTAAATGGTGTGTGATGTTACTTTGGTTTTTGTGTTAGTGTTTCGTATATATGCATGTGTGGTAGCAAAAAGAGAAACGATTTTGAGCAAAGAAACTGGAAAGGGCAAAAACTTAAAGCCCTTTGTCTGTCCGAGCATTTACTGAGAAAATCGGAATGGCGGACCATTTGTGTAATAAGTGTAATAAAAAAACAAAAGTAACTAATCCACGCGTGGCTTGCACGAACTTGATTTGGTTATAAATATCTTGTTTGAGTACGAAAGCATAGTGATAACCAATGCATAGCTGAAACCTTCTGAAAACAAAAACGTGAGAGACAATAAAGAAAGAAGAAGCAAAAGAGCAGTAGATTTTCATTTCATGAAAAAAAATAATGCATTCAATGCAAATTAATGTACAAAGGGCCGTTTTAAATCTATTAATTTTTTGAATTAATTATTTATAAATGTGGATTTATATTGCTAAAATGAAAGCGAACAATAATTCGTTTCTAAATATTGTTATATTTGGGAGGAAGTTCGCATATGTTTCTACGTAAGTATATGTAGGTTTGGGGGAAACACGCGAATGCTTCCACGTAAATATATTGATGTTTTGGATGCAGAACGCACATGTTTCCACATAAAAGCATACATGTTTGTCAGTAAACATGATACTGTTTTCATTTAAATACAAGTAAGTTTGGGACTTGCAAACATATGACTGTTGGATGTGTGTTCCAAATATATTTATGGTTCCTGCAGAATATGTTTGGGAAAATATATTAGAGAGACCGTTAGTTTTCAGCGTGTACTGGCCTACGACCATATCTAATACCCTTCTGTGGTCAAAAACCCAGCAGCGATAGATACATAACGAAATCCGGAGCCGTAAGTGGAGATATAAACGTCCTATATTAAGAAAGGCGATAGGTGATATTGCTACTCAAGATTGGAACCCGCGGTGTAGAAGACTCATAGGGCGTCTTTCGTACGCAAGAAAGTGGCAAATTTAACTTGAAACTATTGGAATTAAATGTGATGCAATAGAGCGTGTAAATTGGAATTCAACTCTTGAAGCCCTTTGCTCCTAATAAGAGTAAAAGGAAAAATATATTTACATATGAATGTGTCGAATGTGGCCAGAAGCGTGTTCATAATTAGAATTAATACTATTGACAATTTTCTCGAAAACGATTTTACCGTACAAACCGATCAAACATGAACTCTATGATTAACTCCATATTGATATTTTCCACTTATGTTAGATTATTGCTCTAATCTGCAAACCAACCCCCACTTTAAAGATACTCCCTCTACCGCAATAAATTTACGCCAATTTTCATTTGTACTTTATTGTTGATATCAACCATTCACCTTCACCTCTATCTTTGATTTATTACCAACAATAGAAACCAAAAAAAAAAAAAAGAACGAAGCTGAAAGAAATAACAACAAAAGGAAATGGCAACCAAAAGTTGTAGTAGTTAATATCTCACAAATGCAATAGTAAATCAAATTTTATTTCCTTTTACACCAAAAGCTTTTCCTAAACACACGCAGAGCGAAGGGCCTTTCATAGTTTCACTGATATATGGCCAACATACCTACTACCATAGTGCTCCCATTGCATTGCTGAGAAACTAGAAAGGCATAGACGTACGATACGTTACGTACGATACAGCACCGACAAACGTCATGGACGAAAGAGAAAAAGAAACGTTTCCCGTTCACTGCCCACATATGGTGTCAATAAATTAAAATTTTTTGGTAAATGCCAACATACAATATGAACCCAACACGTTGGAGTTATGATGATAAAGTTACGAAGGCGTAATAAAGAAGTATGATCAATTTTGAAATCAACATTTTTCTTGGATAATTCATGACTTGACATATATTCAAGAAAAATTAAGAAATGAAATTGGAAAAATTCCATTTCAAATATAGTAACTGTAAATTTGGAATATTTTGTTCGAAAAATTCTGAATTAATTTCTGAATTTAATTTCCATTTCAAAATGTAGGAATGATGTTGATATTTCTAAATTCTAATTTCTAAACAAAATTGTAAATTTGAACTTCAATGGGAAAACATTTCATCTGATTTCTTTTTAAGCTAATGTGGGGAATGCACGAATATACGATAAAGGCAATTATCAAAATCATTTTGAAATTTCGATCTGATTGACGTTGGTAATGTATCGTGTATTCTTTGCTAAAGACCTCATATTAAAAATTACACCAACTTAAAATTTAACTAAGATTTTCTATTTAATATAAATATTATTAGTTTTGGTTTAAATTGGAAAATTCTGAGAGAAATTCAGAATTTCTATTTCATGTTCGAACAATTCGAACAGAATTAAAACTTTTGATTTTAATTTTAGAATTCTATGACCGATCCCAGAGGGAAATTTTCAATAGACATTATCAATGACAAAGAACTGACATGTCAGAGTCACTGCTGACATTTTCAAACATTTGGTCTAAAGTAAGCAGGAATTTTCCACAGTTAGTCAACTGAGGTGATCACCTTATGACATGTACACAAGACGCCTTGAGTAACCATTCATCAGAGGGTCAGTTACTCACGACGTCTTAAAATATAGTGTTTCGGGTCATCTTATTGGTATAGGTACTTATTGGAATTTATGTCCACTCCGTTTCACTTACTTAAAGGCACTAAAAATTCCATATTCAGCAGCCTGTATCTTTTGTAATTTATAACCGATTGCAGAATTTTAAAATGGAAATGGAAGATAGACATCTTGAGATATATATTAGTTTCTTAACTAAACAACTTTTTTTGGGCAATTTATAAAAAAAGTCCAAAAATGTGCTATTTTTTTGGTTCACTTTAATATATATTTTTTTATTTTTAAAGTAAGCGATGAGTCTTTGTAGGGGGCGTTTGGTTATTACAATTTATTACATCTTAATCATTTTACGAGTCAAAATGGCAAACCAAAAAATTTTAAATCTATCGGAAAAAACTAAAATCGACGATATTCTAACCGCGCAATAGCTATTAAAAAAATTGGACGGAGCCCAACAGTTGCCTACAATTACACCAAGGACCCCGAGGGGTATGGACAAAATTTTAAAGGAAGGGTTTCATTGTCTTTATCTACGTATGAGAAAAGAAAAATCATCAGAATTGCTTCTAATTCCGCCTTATCGTTGTCAAAAATAAGAGCTCAAGCTTGAGTGGAAGCGAGCAAGTCATGAGTACGCAGAGTAATTAAGAGCTGTGAGTTTCTTGAATACCAGAAATTACAAAAAAATCCGTCACTTAATATTCCTAGTAAGGAAAAGCGGCTTCAATTCGCAAGAGACTACATGGTATGGGATGTGCAGCCAAGAGGTCATGTAAATGACTGAAGAACCGTTGTATTTACGGATGAGAAGAAGTTTAATTTGGATGGGAGTGATGGCTAGAACTATTATTGCCATGATCTGAGCAAATAAAAGCCTTTTTTGAACCGACATCACAGCCGAAAGGGCGGCGTTATGGAGTGGTTTGCTATTACGTACTATTACACCATCGATCTTGAATTTCAAAGTGCAGAAATTACTGGTGCAAGCTATAAACCATTATTGGAATCGGCTTTTCCGAAGTTCAGTGAACTATTGGGACGCATATCTTGCATATTGTAACAGGATAATGCCCCTATACACAACGCTAGAGTAGTAAAGGAGTTCATTGCAACCCAAAATGTAAATATTCTTGACTGGCCACCCTATTTACCAGATCTAAACATTACCGAAATGTCTGGGGTTAGTTATCTCCTAAGGTCTATGATGGAGGTAGATAATCTGATGACAAGCAGTCACTAATTCAGGCCATTAAGGGTGCTTGGAATCATATTTCGTTGGATTACATAAATTCTCGTTATCTCTCAATGAAAACACGTATATTTAAAGTTATTAAAAACAAAGGCGGTTGTACCCATTACTTCTTTCTTTTATTTACTATTTTACTATTTACTATTTTACAACCTCATGAGGTCAGACGTCTTACAGATATTAACTAAACAAACAACTTAAACAAACTTCAACATATTCTTTCAACAGGATCTATCCTTCGCCTTTTCTCGCTATTTGCTAAAACCAAGAATACGGAGGGATTCTTCTGCCTGGTCTTTCCAGCGGAGTCTTGGTCGTCCTCTTTTCCTGCTTCCATCGGGCATGTTATCGAAAACCTTTCGCGCTGGCTCATCTTCATCCATTCTGATAACATGGCCTAGCCAACGCAATTGGCCGAATTTGATTCGTCTAGCTACATCCACGTCAGAATATAGATTATATAGTTAGCTCTGATTTCCAGCGGCGTCGGTAATCGCGGTTTTCAATAAAAGGACCATATATTTTACGGAGAATTTTTCTCTCGAAAACTCCCAGGTGTTTTTCATCCGCTTATGATATGACCCAAGTTTCGGAGCCATATGTCAAGACAGGTAAAATGAGAGCCTGATATAGCTAGACTTTTGTCCGTCGAGAGAGGGCTTTGGTCCTAAACTGCTTGCTGAGCCCAAAATAACATCTATTTGCAAGCACAATTCTCCTATCTATCTCCAGGCTGACGTTGTTGTCCTTG
Organism: Phaonia tiefii; assembly: GCA_963931995.1. Lineage (NCBI taxonomy): Eukaryota > Metazoa > Arthropoda > Insecta > Diptera > Muscidae > Phaonia > Phaonia tiefii. The sequence goes on along the minus strand of OZ008368.1, from coordinate 13,177,903 downwards.
TTCACTGCGGATCCAAGGTAGATAAATTCATCTACCACTTCAAAATTAAATCGGTTGTCAACGTTCAAGTGCGGACCAAGTCGAGAGGTTTCTCTAGTCATGGGCCTGTCCTTGGAGGTGGAAAATTTCTGATAGTCATTCACTTGGGACTTGCCAGAAATGATTCCTTCTGTATAGTAGTATATCCTGGGCAATGGCTTATCGGAACCCTCCGTTAGCTAGCTAAGGTGAGAAGGCGAAACGAATGAGCAACCTGAATGGTAATGCGATCACTGACACGCCTCAGGATTACCCCTGGCCAACGGCGAATCAAAATTGAAGAAACCAAAATCCAGTTTCGACACAGTGCAATCTGGTCAGCGTGCGATCCATAATGGGCGGCTGAAACATAATCATCCTGGCAGTAGGTAAAATGCAAACCACGGTGGGCTGGGTTTACCTCCCGCCACCGTTTCTCATCGAAATGTGTATGAAAGTTGATGCAACTTCCCCTTACATTGATGGATAAGTTGATATCAACTCCTAAAAATCTAAATCGCTTTGATTATACCCTCACCCATAGGGATGGGGGTATATATCATTTAATACGTAAAAAATGTAACACATAGAAGGAACCATTTTGGGCCCTTAGTATGTTTGGACGAAATTCGTTTTAGGAGTTGAGCCATGTCCGTGTGGCTGTCTGTCTGTTTGGCTGGCTGGCTGGTCAACACGATGACTGCCGTAAATCGTTATCGATCACCCCGAAATTTTGTCAGTGACTATTATTTGTTAATACTGAGTTTGCGATTGAAAACGGACGCTTTGGCCACGCCCCTTCCGGTACCTCCCATACAAATCATCACAAAAATCGTATTTCTTTCAAACCTTTCTTCTGGTAGATGTGATTAGCTGCAACTCACACACTGGGTAATAATCTGTAAATGTCTATTTATCTGGAGGAAATGGGCGAGATTGTCACGCTAATTCTGGTACCTCCCATACAAAGCAGGGTGTTCGTCCGGGTTGCCAATCCGATAAATTGCGTGAAACTCTTCCGACCTTAATGAAATTAGGTATAAGGCTTCACGTCATCAAACGCCAAACACCGATTAAAACAAGGGCGATTTTGCCACACCTATTGTGGTACCTCCCATACAAAAGTTGTTTGGCCGTCTGGGTGTTCGGCACGAGAAGTCTCACAAAACCGAAACAATCTTTATGAAAGTTTTTATTAGCCAATATTTAGTCAAATAAAAGTCTGTTACAGAAATGAGCTGTGTTGACACACTCATTCTGGTCCTCCCATAAAAAAATTTGGGAGGATGATCGGTTGATCGACACGATAACTCTCGTAAACTACAACCGATCTTAATTAAATTCGGTACTAGGCAATATATTGCTAAAAGCCACTGTGTAAGTAATAACTGACTATTGTGCCACGCGGTGGTGCAATGGTTAGTGTGCGCGGCTCTTGTACATGAGATTCTGGGTTCGAACCCGGCTCTGACCACCTTCAAATTTTCTTTCGGCGGCGGTCACCTCGCATAGTGACGGCGACACTATCGAGTATCTAGCCATGAAAAAGCTTCTCAAAATACCGTTCGGAATCGGTGTAAAACTGTAGGTCCCAATCAGTGAGTGAAAACTGGAAAGCGCACAGCTCAGTGATTGTGAGAAGTTCTCCCCAGTCCCTTTATGGGATGTAATGGGAAACTATTTATTTATTTTTATTGTGCCACGCCCAGTTTCGTACCTCCCATACAAAAGTTGGGCTTATTTGCCAATAAATCATAACCGATTTTAATAAAATTTGATACTGATCAAAATTTTGGCAACAACTTGCCATGCCCATTTTTGTACCTCGCAACTACATACTGGGAGGGAAACTAACTAATTTGGATATTCAATAATATTTAGCGCAATGTCAATCTGCTATTGAATATGGTAAATTTTGGGTCTGGGCGTTTTTTAACAGAACTCCCACGCAATGGATGACTTAGGGTGAAGGTGTGATTAAGTCGGTTCACCCGACTGAAACTTATGTACTGGTTTTACATCAAACCACCAGCACCAACTTCACCTTACACCATTGATAAGTTAATGTCAACTTGAACTCGCTGCAGCTTATCCACGGGTCTAAGGGCCCCTGTAGACTACACATGCGTAAGTCAAAATCGGTCTTATACGGTATTTACACCAAACAAGCTTAACGCATTTCGAAGGTTAACTTCGTTAACTCTGATGTTTAATTTTTAGCATCATTTTAAACTGTTATACATTTTGATGCAACACTGTTAATTACCAAAAAACTGCCACCATAATAAAAACATACACAAAAAAAAACAACTGTTCAACAGACGGCAGCCGATTGAAAATTTTCCGTCGGGTCGCCGCCTCCAAAAATTGTCTATAGCTCACGCTGCCGCCGTACGTATTGGCACTTTTTGGTTTAAAATGTGAGCCGATTTTATCGATTGCTCCGATTTGACCCGCTGATCCAATTTTAAAGGTTCACCTATTTCATAAAGATTCCAAATTTGTACTAAATTCCAAATTTGTACCGCCAATTTAATTTTTCGGTTGTGCCGCTGTCTTCAATAATTTTTATCTGCGCGGAGCTGGTCTAAGCACGGAGTTACCAACTGAAGTGTGAATTTAGTATCAAATTGGGTGGTGTAAACGGCCAAGATTAGAGAACAAGGTTATCGCTAACCTGGCCGCGATAGACTGCGCTGTAAATGCATTATAAGTTAAAATCGGCCTTATACGTTATTCACACCAAACAAGATTAACGCATTCCGAGAGTTAAATCCGATAACCCACGCTAACCCAGAAGATTACTCATACAATTCTAATGTGTAGAAACTGAAGTAAAATTGTTAGCCTCATTTTAGACTGGTGTACAATTCGATGCAACTCTGCTATTAACCAAAAAAATGCAACCATAATAAAAACAAACACAAAAAACAACTGGTTGAGAGAAGGGAGCCGATCGAAAATTTTACGACGCATCGCCGCCATGATACATTTTTTAAAGCTCACGCTGTCGCCGTATATATTAGCTCTTTTTGGTTTAAAATGTGAGCCGATTTGATCGATTGTTCCGATTTGACCCGCTGGTCCAATTTTAAAGGTTCAGCTATTTCAAAAACATTCCAAATTTTTAAAATGTATAGCCGCCAATTTAATTTTTTGGTTGTGCTGCCGTCTTCGATAATTTTATCTCGGCGTGGAGTTGATCTAAGCACGGAGTTGCCACCTGGAATGCCAGTTTAATCTCGATTTGGGTGGTGCAAACGGCAAAGATTAGAGAACAGGTTTATCGCTAACCCAGCCAAAAACAATGTACAAGTAGACAGTCAAAATTTCTCTTCACTCAAATGCCAACAAACACAGCGAGTGAAACCCTAGTCATTCTCTGTTCTCTCTCTTACTCTCTTCTTTGAATAGTTCAATACACGAGCAGCTTTGTGATAGTGTTATTGTATATAACTACACAAATTCCAACCATGTTGAAGTAAAATTACATAAACTATGCAAAATGAATGAAATAATCAAGATATGACGCGGGAGAGAAACGCCTTTTAGTGAATTTCTAACACGTTTTGGTTCTCTTTTACCAGGGTTGCCTAATTGCGCACATCTTCTGGTCGTCTAATTCTAGATCGTCTTTGACCTAGCCGTGATCAACTGTGGTATAAATGCGACAATATCAGTATTTCATCCTCGGGATTAGATACCATTTTGAGCCTAATATACCAACATTTGTGAGCCTTTTCCACTCTGCTCTCTATGTGACCTTTCCAAGTAGTCTCCGATGCAGGAGTATACCCTAGTATTAGCCCAATCGTACTGTTACTTTTTTATTAACTGGAAAATGTGATATAAAAATTACATTAGGTTTTTTCCGAAATGACTCATATGGAGAATATTCTTCCAGTGAGGCAAGCGGTGGCTTAGTATTCATCATAAAGCATAGTCTCAGCGTGCCTTGTTAACAATTTAAATTAATTGTCCACATAAAAAAGTAGCTCAAGTGCCGGTTTTGTATGGTAAACCGATCTGCGAATAAGTGTCCTATCGAAATTCTACACTGAACGGAAAAGCATCGTCACAGGAATGCAAATGTTCATCACCCCAGAACTTTCGTCATCGAAACTGCAAATTGTTCGTCACAATGAATTTCATTCATTATTTGCATCAAATTTGTTTCGCTGCTGTTTTAAAAAATGTATTTAAATTATTACGGCGGAGAAATATGTCTACCACTTTCGGTTGCTGCAAATGAACAGATTTAAGATGTGTATGTGACCCAGCACTCACGCTCACCATTTCCTCTGGCTGACCTCTTTTTTACGTTCACTCATTTTTTTGACAGCTTTTCTGTCTTTATCCACATACAACTTAGTTTCATTGCAATAACGAAATTGTTTCGTCAACGATAAACGTTGGCAAAACTCCAAAATAAATAAATAACAAAAATAATCAATAAAAGGTAAGAGATACACCAAATATCAATAGTTTAAATCTCATGCACTTCCTTTTTTAATGTTTAACCCATTTTTCTACAAAATTCAAATTAAAGAAAATTGTTGCACGAACGAAAAGTAAGTTCTTGAAAATATGTAAGAAATTTTTCGTTGCACCGACTACCAAATTGTCTGATATACGAAACTATTCATTGTAGCAACGTAAAAACATTAACGAAAATGTTTCATCCATACGACGAAGCATTATTCTTTCAGTGTAGTATTTCGATCCGAAAATCGAAAATGCTTGTACTTATTATTAATTCATTTGTAATTGGCAAGCCATTTAATGGCCTAATATAATTACATAGTACAATCTGAGTAAGAAAGATAAACTATACTTCATTTCATAATACAAAATTTGTTTACACTTATATTCTAAAACCTATGTAAATTATATCGCACGAACATGTAAATATACCCAACGTTTAATCTCCCAAAAAAAAGTTTCGTAAATTTGTACACCTGCCCTCGTTCATTCTCATATCGACCATTCAAAATAGCATAACGTAATCCATATTTTTTTCCATGTGAATATCCTTGTGCCACGACAGTTACAACCTCATATATTTCTTCCTCCATGTAAGTGGGTGGCCAGCTGCATGTTGGTGTGGTGGCCGAACATGATTTTGGCATTTTCTGCTCATATAACAAATGTTTCGCCTACATACTACCTACTCCTACTTCTGCAACTGGCTTGTGTGTCATCGAAAAGGGAAAACCTGAACGAAAAAGTTTTGAAATGCTTCCGCGTGCATCTCCTGTATCACGAGTGTTGTTCTCTGGTGGTGGACATCAATAATTTCCACATAAATGTCCTTTTCGCCACATAACATCACGACCGAACTTGTAACTGATGTCTGTTCTCGAGTAGCAACGAATAAACAAAACAAAAAACATTTGCATGGATTTGATGATATCACTACTTGGCCTCCTTTTCCCACCAACATAATAAAGGCTTTCGGTGAACTAACCATGGCAATGAAATTGGAAAAATGTCCTCCCTTTCCCTTAAAAAAACAAAGCCATAAAACAACTTTTTTGCATTTGAATCGTTTTTTAGCACTTTCTTCCTCGTAACACTCATATTCAGTGCTCGGAAATTTATGTCCATCTAAACCCAAACCTTTATTTGAGCAAAATACTGCAACGTTTGCACCTTGAAATATGTTGCAATTTATCATCGGTGTTTTTGCAGTCGTTGCCGTTGTTGTTGTTGTTGCCATTTGCAAATATCGTTTACCGGTTTCTGTCACAAACATTCCAAATTTATTGGTATTCCATGAAAGTGAACTTCTGTGGGGTAAACAAATTTTCAAACTGCTACAGGAATCTGGGGCGAGAGGATGATGTGGTGCTGAATTTATGACACTTTGTGTCAAAATTTAGATATATTGATAAACTATTTACAGAGAAGTGAATATTTGGGCTATTTTGAAATTGCTCCTACGAGATGTTTGGAACAAAGTTATAATACAGATTTAAATTGTTAATCCTTTTCTTAACTACATAAGTTTTCGGGTACGGTACACATTTAAATTTCAACCAAAGAGAGTAAATTACCAATACAATTCTTATTTTATATCTCATAAACCAACAGCTCATAATCAAAGAACTTTAAACACATTTCCTGGCATAAAAACTCACAAACGTCCTTTTGCATTCCACAACGATATAAAACAAACTGTTATACTGCACCTTAAAATACAGTCCTACAACATTATTGTGCACGCATAGAAACAAATAGAAATACCAAAATATTGGATTAACGAACTTCGCTTCTTGTTCTTGCTAAATCAAACAGATTATTTCACTTTCACTAGATTGTGTGTTTGGAGTTCGTCGTAAAAATAATGTACTTGTGTGCTAAGACATTGTGTTTGCTATTCCATATTACATGTTTGAGACACCATGATTAATATATTCTAATATATGTGTTTGCGACCAACATATATATGGGTTTGTGATACAAAAACAGCTATGTTTGTTGCACTGTTTATGCTCTCTCGAGAGCAAGAGAATAACAGAGGGACGACGAGAGAGTCTATCTTGTAAGTGTATATTTGAATTTTTGTATTATTCTCTCAGTTAGTGATTCATAAATACTCCTGAATGTGCGCGTAAATTGCAGATGAAGTTTCATGTATTCAGTCGTCAATGGTTAATCGGAAAGAGGACATCAAAAGCGCTTGATCAGTGAAAAAGAATCAACAAAGGCTCGGGCGGTTAAATGGTTTGTGATGTTGCTTTAGTACTATACGGCTGTGTGCTATCCAAACGCGAAATGTTTTTGAGGAAGGAAACTGGCAGCCACGTGAAACCCTTTGTCCTTACTGAGAAAATCGGAACGGCGGACCATTTGTGAAATATAATCAAAAATAACACACGTAATTAATACAAACTTGGCTTGTGTGAACTCGATTTGTATACGAGTATAAGTATATTGTTGGTATTAATGAATTATAAATGTGGATTTACATTGAATTCAAAAAATAATTCGTTTGTACATATTATTATGTTTGGGAGGAAATACGCACATGTTTCCACGTAAGTATATGGAGATTTGGGGAAACACGCGAATGCTTCCATGTAATTGCGTGGATGTTTGCGATTAAGAACGTATATGTGCCCACGTCAAATCATACATGTTAGCCAATAAACATGCTACTGTTTTTATGTAAATACAGTAGTTTTGACTTAACTGCCACTCTTTTAGCTGCCAATTTGAGATACCTGCCAAAAACCACAAAATTTCACTCATTTCTTCAATTTCGTATGAAATGTACTTGTTTAAGAGCCAATTTCATACGTGCCAATTTAAGTTAGGACGAGCTTAATCTTAATAAATAAAGCCAAGGAGTTTGCTGCCCAACTAGGCGTAGATTTGGAACCCGATACAAATTGGCTATTTAGATGGAAGAAACGGCAAAACATAAAAGTAGACCAAATTCACGGTGAAGCAAATTCCAACAGCAAAGAAAATGAAATGAGTCTTATTGTAAAACAATTTTGCCAAACCTCATATACAAATAATTTCCCGAATGTATAATGACTGCCGATGAAAGCAGTTTATTTTACAAAGCTTTACCTTCAAGAACTTACTACCGTCCAGATTGTCAACTAACAGTCCACAAGAGCCAAACAGCTAGAATAACATTGCTGTTTCTTTGTAATTCCACCGGTTCATTCAAAAGAATCTATGCAATAGGCAAATCTAAAAACCTACGGTATTTGAAAAACATAAGCCCTCCAATACGATACATGTGGAATAAGAAAGCATGGATGACAACTGACTTATGGTGCAGCATTCTCAATGCATTAGATGTCGAAATGCAATCTGAAAATCGCAAAATTATATTGTTTGTTGACAATACCAGTTGTCACAAAACACCACAATTAAAAATATTGAAGTTCAGTATCTAACTCCACGCTTTCGGACGTTCTCTTCTTTGTAAAACGGTCATGGTGGCTGGTAAATCCAGGGACTATTTCAAATTGTTTCAGAAAGGTAAACGAGTATTAATTAAAATTGTGTGCACCAAAAAAATAAAAAAATTCTTTTTTTTTTAAGGCTGGATTTGATAAATCTCCTGAAAGCGACCTTATCATTCAAGATACAGACTTTCTAGAACTGATACCAAATTATTGAGACTATATTAACTGTGACGCCGATGTGGATTGTTACGGAGAGTTATCGGATAACGAAATTCTCGAGTCTGTTAAAGAAACTACTCCTATTGAGGATGACGACATTGAAGATGAAGGAGACAATGCAGAAGATAACGTCCCATTCAAAATTCCATCGACTAAGGATGCATTAGAAGCATTGAATGTCCTCCAAAAATATTGTATGCACCACGAGATTGATATCATTCGAGAAAATATCGACGATCATGTCCTAAAAGGGTCTATAAAAGCTTTTAAGCAAACTTAAATCACAGAATATTTTTCTTAAATGTTATTTGCAAAGACTGAAATAATATGTTCCTTTTAATTTATATTATTTTTCCTGCAGTACCTTTATGTTGTTTTATTAATAAATAATAAATGAAAAGAATATTTTTATTTTTTTCAAGTTTTGGTTGTAAAAATAGGGAATTGTGAGAATCGCACTTATGGGCCACTTCTGTGGCAGGTAAACGAATCAGATATCTGCCAATTTTTGGCAGTTAAAAAATTTAACTTAAGTCCCTACCACAAAATGCGTGCAAAACATGGTGTGGCAGTTAAGTCAAAACTGCTGTTCAAGTGTGTTTGGGTCTTGCAAACGTGTGAATGTTTGAAGTGTGTTCCAATCATATACATGTTTCCTGCAGAATATGTTTGGGAGAATATGTTACAGAGGCGTTTTATTTCAGCTTGTATATGAACCCCGTATAGTTCATTGGGCTTATAAGGCAGTAGTTAGACTAATCTGGCAGTCGGGCATGCAACGGTAGTGTACGATGCACTTGCACATGAGCACGTAGGTTCGATCCCTGTTCAGATCATCTAATATTTCTTTCGACGGGGGTCACCTCGCTTAGTGACGGCGGCATTGTCGAGTTTTTCGCCACGAAACAGATTCTCAAAAATGTTGTTCGAAACCAATGTAAAACTGTCGGTCCCAATAAGTGAGCGTTAATTTAGAACGCACACAACTCACGGGTTGTGGGAAGATCTCCCCAATCCATTCATGGGATCTAATTGGATACAATTAGTGGAACGAAGTACCTTATCGAACGTTGCGGGATGGGGGCTAAAAAAATTAAACAACTTTTGTTTTAAAACTATTATGCTACAAACCACTATTAACAACTATATTGTTTACTTTTGCTTTGGTTTGTGTCTAGACTAACGGCTTGGATCATATAACGGGTCCGCCAAATAACTTTTTTTTTTTGAAATTGCTATAAAAAAAAATACTGAATATTTTCTCAAATTTCTTTTTTTATTTGAAAGTACAATCCTTCCGGTTAATAATGGAAAATAATTTCATTCAAATGGCTGCCTCGGCTGGCCATGCAGTAGCCTACACGATCGGTCCAATCTTTAAGCACATTATCGATTGTGTGCAGCTGTATTTCACCAATGGCTTCACGAATTTTGTCCTATAAACCGTCAATTGTCTCTGGCTTGTCGGCGTATCACTTATCTTTGAGGGCACCCCACAAATAATAGTCCAACGGTGTCACTATTAGTATATATTAATACTTTTGAACCCAATAAAAAGTAAATTAAGAAAAGCCAAAGTGGAAGAAGTTAATAAAATAAACTTTTCTTAAATAACTGCCTCTTCTGAAAACAAAGTATATTTTCGAAAAACAAATTACTATTCATATTCTTCAACAAAGTACATTTACTTAAAAAACACCTTATATTAAAGAAGTACCTTTGATTAAAAAAAGTAACTTTTCTTACAAAAAGTTAATTTTGTTTAAAAAAAATCATTTTTTTAAACAAGTACTTTTTCTTAAAAAACTACATTATTTTACAGTAAATTGCCTTTTCTTAAAAAAGTACCTTTTCCTTAAAGAGTACGTTTTGTGTGAAACAAAATAACTTTTCTTGAGATAAGTACCTACTGTTAAAAATCTACCGATTCTTGAGAAAATGACCAATTCTAAAAATAATTCCCCTTTCTTAAAAAACATTTTCCTCAAAAAGGAATAGCTTCTCTTGAAAAATTAAATTTCTTACAAAAATAACTTTGCTGAAAAGTACCTTTTCTTAGAAATATTTTATATATACCTTGTCTTTTCTTGAGATAAGTAGCCTTTCTGGAAATAAGTACGATTTCTTAAAAGAATAACCCTTTCCCAAAAAGAGTACCATTTCTTTAAAATGCCCCTGTTCTTAAAAAGAATTTTGTAAAAAAAATTCATACTCTTATGGTTTTTTCTTACAGAAAGTATTTCTCCTAAAAATAGTATATTTTCTTAAAAAAGTACATCTGTTTAAAAAAAAGTATCTTTTTGGGGAAAATATAATACATATTCTTACAAAAAGGACCTAAAAATATACTTTAAAAAAAATACATTCCATAAAAAATAAATTTCATAAAAAAAAAATTTATCATTTTACAAAAACTATGTTTCCTTAAAGATCCATTTAAATTATCGTAATTATCATCGGCGTAGTACATAATATACATATAGCGAAAGAAACTTCGTTCCAACCGGGTGTCCCCTGACACCTCATGTGATTTTTCCTTTCTTTTCGTTACACCACTAATGCTGTTCGGTTCGAGATGTCAGTCCAAATTAATTTGTGCTATAGAAGAGTATATGCTACCACAACGCGCTGGTATTGTACAACAAAACATGTTTTCAATTGAGAGAATGCAACCTGAGTAGATAAATGGTTTCCCGTTACAACCCGTGTAGGGATTAGGGAGAAGCTTCACAAATCAGTGAGCTGTGTGCGTTCTAATTTTATACTCACTGATTGGGAGCTACAGTTTTACACCGATTCCGAACGGTATTTTGAGAAGCTTTTTCATGGCTATATACTCGATAGTGTCGCCGTCAATACGCGAGGTGACCGCCGTCGAAAGAAATTTGGTTAGAGCAGGGATCGAACCCACGTTCTCATGCACAAGAGCCGCGCACACTACCATTGCACCACCGACGGCAACGTACTAAATATCGACTGAGGAGAGTGCCTTCAATTCATACTATTAAGAATTTATATGAAACATTTTTCGCAGCCAGCAATCTTGGTCATGCCAGTCATCAAGCCTGACGTCGTCCGAGGCGGTCTGATGTGAACATTCAGGTTGTTGATACCAGCATTGAGAGGCCACCTACAATATCTAGTGGTCGCCGTTCTTTACAGTTGGGCATATCTCGCACGTTTCTTTTAACGCACAATTCGAGGTGATTTATAGTTTTCCTGAACAAACCTCAATTAGCGCATCGAGATATACCCATTGATAAGCCACTTAGCTTGGGATTATGGGAATTTCATGGCATTAAAAAAATAAATGATTTCCCATTACATCCCATGAAGGGACAGGGGAGAACTTCTCACAATCACTGAGCTGTGCGCTTTCCAGTTTTCACTCACTGATTGGGACCTACAGTTTGACACCGATTCCGAACGGTATTTTGGAAAGCTTTTTCATGGCTGTATACTCGATAGTGTCGCCGTCACTATGCGAGGTGACCACCGCCGAAAGGAATTTTAAGGTGGTCAGAGCAGGGTTCGAACCCAGGATCTCATACACAAGAGCTGCGCACTCTAACCATTGCACCACCGACGGCATTAGGAAGATTTAAGTTGTCAACCCAATATGTTATCTTCACGCTGAAAAAACTGTATTTTTTTGTTGTTTGGATGCAAATATAACTTGTTTGTAGCTTGTCGCAAATATACTGTACATGTGTTCAAACACATTGGCGTTGCTATTTAAAGTAACATGTTTGAGACACAATGATTAGTAGGCCAAACTTTATGTTTTTTAGACTCAAATGTGGATTCTTTGTTGAGAACCGCTAAAAACAACAACGAGGCAGATAACAAAGAGACACACGGAACCGAATCTTCAATTCATAAAAACAATGCTTGCAAATATGTACATGTTTCCTGCAATATGTTGCTGGGGGGATTATCTTTCAGCTTTTGTATATCCAATCTTATGTATATAAAACTAGTACTTTATTTGCCTACAGACTAAAATTTGTTGAAAATGCTTATTTAAAATGCACTCTACAAGGAGAGACAGTTTCACAGTACAGGACAAAACAAAAAAAAACACACGATTTAAATTTTTTATTATGTAATACCGAAATACTTTACATTCTTGCTTGAATTGTACCTTATTTCAAGTCGCCAACTCAAGTGTTTGTGTTTGCAAAGTAATGCCATCTAGCATGCCACGGCTACTGCTGATAGTCATAGGGAACTGCCACTTTGGTCAGAAATTGGCTTCGGACACGGACATTTTCAACATAATGCCTAACCTTCCAGGTATTTTAGATTACTCTTTGACCGAACCACTCATTGACAAGAAGTACCACACTCTTATACTTTAGATCTCACAAGGGAATGGCCACTGATATACGAGATTCATAAACTTGTATACAGATGGTTCAAAACTTGACGATAAAGCAGGCGTTTGTGTATTTTCTAAGGACCTAGGGTTACCCACTACGAAAAGACTTTCTGATCACTGTAATGTCTATCAGGCAGAAATCTTAGCTATTAGGGATGCAGCTGAATGGCTGAGCAGTTATGTTCTGACTAAAGTCGGAATTAATATTTACACTAATAGTCAAGCTGTCATCAAGTCTCTGGATACTGTCTTCATGAATTCGGGAACTGCCCTCGACTGTCGCAGATCTCTTAGCAAGATCGGTGAATAGTTTAATAATCAACTTATTTGAATGTCGGATCACAGGGACATACCAGGGAACTGCAAAGCAGATGAACTTGCCAGACTTTGGACTACGTTACTTGAGCAGGGGAACTGAATCAGGGGGATATGCCTCTAGCAACCTGCAAGCTCTTCTTGAGGAATTATGCCTTATAGCCGCTAAGGATAGGTGGTCTATGTATATTCCAGGTTGATATGGGTCCGCCGAAACTTGAAACGTACTAACTCCATAATGTGGTTATCGAGATCGGACTTCTCACTTATTGATGTCTTAACATCTATAGACGCAGGTAGGGCAGTCTATCCAAGTGAATATATGCAAGCAACACACAGCGTTAGCGTTGTTGTACAACAATAATTTCTGCCCGAAAATAAGTGTAATGGTATTGATGTCGCGGCAGCGACCAAACATGCAGGTCGTCGTCACCAAAGAGCATTGAATAGTATAGAGAAGTCATGGAACGAATTGTATGATTCTGGCGAATGACACAAAGTGTATTACTCTCTACTTGTCATAACTTGGTCCATTAATAATTTTGATGTGAAACATTGATGCGTTTTGAAATACTATACTTATGCTTTTTTATTGTTTTATGTAATAACATTGTCGAAATGGTGTATTTACATTGAAATATTCTATAAAGAGAATAAGACTCGTTTATGCTCTTTTACTCAGACTCTCTACATGTAAGCGGAAAAATAGTGCAATAAGTTCTCTATACTATTCAATACTTTTTGTCGTCGCTCTGGTTATGACAAACCAAAAACAATTACTTCAGTGAGCTAAATATTGCGTTATTTCTTTTACCAATATTACTTACTTACTTATCCGGTCACGAACAACCCCGAGGGGTCAGGGACCTTACAAAACGAAGATAGCATATTTCGCCAACCAGTTCGATCTTATGCCTTCTCCAGTTGGCATTACCAACTGAACGCAGGGACTCGTTAACCTGACCCTTCCAGCGGAGTCTTGGTCTTCCTTCGAGTTCGGTTTCTAAAACCCTTCGCGCTGGTTCCTCTTCATCCATTCTACTGACATGTCCTAGCCAGCGCAATCGCATTATTTTGATCCGCTTAACTATGTCAATGTCAGGATAAACCTCATACAGCTCATGGTTCATACGTCGCCGATACTATAGGCCATGAATTCACTATAGGGCCATACATTTTGCGGAGTATTTTTCTCTCGAAGACTCCTACAGATGTTTCGTCTGCTTGCAATAAGACCCAGGATTCTGTGCCATAAAGCCAGACAGGTTGTAAGAGAGTCTGGTATAGTTGGACTTTTGTTACCCGAGAGAGGGCTTTATCTCTAAAGTGCTTGCTTAGTCCAAAATAACATCAATTCGCAAGCACAATTCTCCGCTTGATTTCAAGGCTGACGTTGTTGTTTTTGTTTACGGCAGATCCGAGGTATATAAATCCGTCTACCACCACAACATTATAACGGTTATCAACGTTCACGCTTTGGCCTAATCGTGTGGAGGCCCTGCTCGTACAAACCACTAATTTTGTCTTGTCCTCATTTACCATCAGACCCACTTTTCCTGACTCCTTCTCAAGTCTCGAAAACACTGCAGTCACTTCTCTAACTGTGCGTCCAATGATATTTATATCATCAGCATACGCGAGCAGCATGTGACTTTTGCTGCTGATGGTTTTATTCATGTTGACAGCAGCTTTTCTCGGAATAATCTCAATTAAGATGTTAAAGAGATCGCATGATAGGGTGTCACGTGTCACAAAGGCGTATGAGTTTTGCGGGAATACCAAGCTCAGATATTGCTTCGTAGAGTTTTTCCCGTATCGGGCTATCGAAGGCCATCTTATAATCGACAAATAGATGATAGGTGTCGATTTGTTTTTCGTGGGTCTTCTCAAGGATTTGGCGTAGCGTGAAAATCTGGTCGGTTGTCGGTTTTCCAGGCCTACAGCCACACTGGTATGGTCCAATCAGATCAGCGATAATCGGTTTTAGTCTTTCACACATTATGCTTGATAGAACCTTATATGCTATAGATAAAAGGCTTATTCCACGGTAGTTGGCACCTTTTCTAAATATACACTGCATACATAGTACACTGAGACTCCAATCGCCGGGCATACAGTCATCTAACCAAATTTTGCTAATGAGCTGATGCATTCACCTTATCAGCTCATCGCCGGCAGCCTTAAACAGCTCCGCCGGTAATCCATCGGCTCCTGCGGCTTTCTTGTTCTTAAGCCGTGCAATAGCTGTTCTGATCTCGTCTTGGTCAGTAGGAGGGCAATCGACGCCGTCGTCCAAATTCTGATCGATTGTCTCGTCATTGGATATCTCAGGTACCAATAGCCAGAGAAATGATCTCTCCATATTCCCAACATACACTGCACATCTGCCATGAGATTTCCGTCCTAGTCTCTACAGAAGGGGGGCCATGAACCATGTCCATTAGTTCCTTTTTTGACTTTTTGGTAGAATTTTCGGGCTCCATTCTTCCTTCTCTATGTCTCAATTTTCTCACTCTCGCGGTTTCTCCACTGCCGTTTCTTACGACTAAAGAGACGGTTTGCCTCCTTTCTTTCCTCCCTACACCCCTCAGTCGTAGCTCGCGTCGCAATTGACTGAAGCATTGCCATACGTGGAGTGCTCTTTACAATGCGACACACTCTTACAATGCGACACTCTTCATCGTACCATGGTTTGCTGCGAAGCGGTTTTTCAAACCCAAGTACGGTTCTTGCGGCAGTTTTTATAGAAGCGGAAATGGGTTTCCATTGCCATCGGAAGGGGTGTGGTTACTGTGCCAAAAGTGGCGAGAGCAGCCTTGAGTAGACTGTGGCTACCTCTGCGTCTGGTTTCGGACGATTTTCACTCTACTTAATCTTTTGCGAACTTTTGCTGCTACCAGGTAGTGATCAGAATCAATATTAGCTCCTCTGATCACTCGTACGTCCATTATACTGGATGAGTGCCTTCCATCAATTACCACGTGATTAATCAGGATCAGGGGATACCCAAGTAGCCTTGTGGATGTCTTTATGCTGGAATTTTGCACCACTAATGACCATGTTTTTTGCAGCTGCAAAGTCAATCAGTCTCATACATTTTTCGGAACTGTCAGCATGTAGACTGAAATTCCTAATAGTTGGATGAAACACATTCTCCCTGCCTACTTTAGCATTAAAATCTCATAGTACAATCCTAATATCATGGCCAGGGCAGCGGTCATACGTTTCCTCTAGGAGCTCATAGAGTATGTCTTACCAATATTACACCTAATGTAAAAGCAGATGTAAGAAAAAGAAAGTTCAATAGCAAAATAAATAAATGGTTTCCCGTTACATCCCACGAGGGGATTAGGGAGAGCTTCGCACAACCAGTGAGCTGTGCGCGTTCTAGTTTTACACTCACTGATTGGGGCCTACAGTTTTACACCGGTTCCGAACGGTATTTTGAGAAGCTTTTTCATGGCTTAGTACTCGATAGTGTTGCCGTCACTAAGCGAGGTGACCGCCGTCGAAAGAAATTTAAGGTGGTCTGAGTAGGGATCGAACCCACGTCCTCATGCACAAGAGCCGCGCACACTACCATTGCACCACCGACGGCCTCCTCAAATAGCCTACAGCAAAAACACTATTCTTTTTTTATTTTCCAATATAACATTTACTAAAGTGTTCATGGAAATCTAACAGGTACCTTGTAACAAAAAGGTGTTAACACATCATCCGTGAGTTCGATGACACGCGGAGATAATGAAAGATAATGAGAAATTACTTTTCAAGAAGAAGATGGGGAGTTAATAGAACAGCCTCTCTGTCTGCCATCTCTCTTCACAGAAGGCGTCCGACTATATTATATTAAATCTTTTCCCTTTGTCCCTGTGGTATTATAATGGAACAGAAGTTCTAGGTGAGCCTGATATGCAGGCTTCCTACCAACATCACCTAACCTCTTTCTGCTGATAACCCTTCCCTTTTGACGTTTATAGGAAATAATATACAATGACAGAAAACTCCAAAATATTTTCCGCCATCCGAAAAACGTTACAATGTAAGTCATTTCATCTAGTTCGAGTTGACGTTGTATGCTACTCTTTGGTTGAAAAGAAATAAAAGGAAATGCAAATTTTCGTTCGATACAAACAACATGAAACATAATTTATCTGCCATAGCTTTTACCCGAATACTATTTAAACTTAGTTTAACTCATGGATTGCATCTGGTTGGTCATCGCTCTCTCGTCTATCTACTCTGTTTTCTGTCAATTTCCTACTCCGATCACCTGTGTCATGGAGACCCAATTTTCCAAAATTCTCAATCGATTTGTATGAAATGTGGCGTGTTTTATTTGAAACATGTCTATATTTATAACTAACGATCGAAAGACAAAATTTTAAAGTTTTTAAATTTTTATGAATTTTAAAATAAGAAAATTTTGATTTTGTATACAAAATTTTTTTGTCGGTAAAGCTTTCTGAATATTTCCGAAATTAAAACCAGCGTATACATACTTTAGAGGTGATTTAGCTGCGGTTGTGTGGGTTTTATTTTTAGATAACCAAATGGGATAGATATGTGGTATAACCTCCTTCTATTTGATAACAGCGGATTATCGCAAGAACCCGAGTCAATTCAAACAATGTGAATTATAGGATGAGAACGTCATTATCCCCTCTATTAAGTTGACTCAAAAAAGATACGCCACAGAAATAATACTTCATTTTGTCACCCTGTGTAATCGCTAACCGATCTGCTGAAATAACGCATGGTTTTTGTATGAAATGTCTTACTTGTCGGCACTAGTTAAGGGCGGCCAATGGCGCATATTTGGTAGCAGCTTGGATGTTGTGAGAAGCTCTCACAATCCATCCATGGTATGAAATGGGAAACCCTATGCTGTGCTGTGAAATCACACCTATTTAACGACAAGTAAAAGTAATTTATTCTGTGTATTGGCGAAGTTGGTAAATTTTGCATATTAAGAATTTACCATATTATATTCCGATTTTCGTTAAGTATAAATTTTACTTATTATTTATTTAAAATTCTCCAATATTTTAAATTTTTTTAAATAAATGAGAAGTCAAAAGTGTTTACTAGATCTAAAGTTATTGCATTTTATCCGACGGAAATTGATTCTGAACCACTGGACGACGATCACCCCGCATGGTGATGCCGACTCTATTGAGTAATAAATCAAAAACCATTCACAGTCAGTGTAAAAGTGTAAATCCCAGTCAGGGAGTCTACAACTAAAAAGCCCACAGCACACTTATTTTAGAAAACTCTTTCCATTTTCTCCACGGTATGCAATGGGGGGAAATAAGTTAAAACTTTCAAAGAAAAAATTGATATTTTGCACGCCTTGCAGATTGTCGTGGGACATCATAAAAAAAATTTTAACATTATAATTGTAATACTCGCAGCAAAATTTGAACTGCCATGCCAGATCAAACACCAATTAATTTGTAAACCTCTTGTACAAAAAGTTTGTAGGATTTTCGTGAAAAAATCCATATAAAATTACATTTTTAATGAAGTCATGACATTTATTCCAACTTATGCATGTCATACAAGACAAATCATACATTCAAACATTAAAATTGTTGGGTTTTCCAACAATGGGTACAACTTTATGCAAAGAAAAACTTTCTCGACTACTGTCTTATTTAAAACAGCCCTTTCTGAATTGATGTACGTATGTATCTATGCATAAAATATAAGGGTTTCCACGGTGGAGAGAAATAACAATAGTTACTGCAAAGTGTAGTACTAAAAGAAGAAGAAAAAATTTAAATTAAACAGGAGTAAAAATAAAAGTCGGTGCATAATTTCTTAAACATGACTTCCTAACACAAAAATAATATACACTCGCATTCATACAATCGTAGTGAGCATTGTTTTCAAAAGGCGGTAGAATAACAAAAGAATATGAAAGGCACAAACACAGTGACTACGAAAAGTATTCATGTACGATGGCAGTTCGACTACCACGTGACGATTTGAATAAAAGAAATGTTTGTTCATTTAGGTTTAAACGTTATCTCCTTTTAGCTTAATGCGATTAGTCCATCGATTTTCAATTTCTTTCGCTCCTTCTAAATATTAAGTTTTATCAAGGTTTCGGTGATAACAACTTCCTTGGACCCAAATATTTTTTCGCCGAGCAATTCCGTCAGGCTAGTAAACAGAAAGTCACTGGGGTCTAAACCCGGAGAATATGGCGGACGTGGTAGCAATTCCTAGCCCAATTTATTAATTTTTTTTTGATGTGCTATCATCTATTGGCACGGGTAGGGCAATCTATCAAAGTGAACACAAGCAAACAATACACAGCGCTAGCATCACATACGTGGTTGTTGTACAACAATAGTATCAGCCTGAAAATAGGTGTGATGGTATTGATGTAGCGGCAGCGAAGAAACAAGCAGATAGTTGCCGCCAAAGAGTATTGAATAGCATAGAGAACTCATGGCTCGAACTGTATGACTCAAAATCACTGGTGACATCTGGCAAATGATTCAAAACGTATTACTCTCTTTTTGTCGTAGCTTGGTACATTCATAATTTTGATTTGAAAATGTATGCCTTTTGAAACATTCATGCTTTTTGTATTGTTTTATATAATATCATTGTCGAAATGGTGCATTTATAATGAAATATTCTATAAAGAGAATAAGACTCGTTTATGCTTTTTTACTGAGACTCTCCACATGAGACCGGAAAAAGAGTGCAATAAGTTCTCTATACTTTTCAATACTTTTTGCCGGCGCTCTATTTATGACAAAACAAAAACAATTATATCAGTGAGCTTAATATTGCTTTACTTATTTTAACAATATTACATTTGATGTAAGAAAAAAACAGCAGACAGTTGTCCGAGGACTTCGGCCACGGACTGTCCCTGCAGGCTGTGTCAGAGACACGGCCATTAAGTTTAACGTAGACTACGCCATCCGATAAGACAGAAAACATATATAACAATAAATGATAAATAACATAAGCATATGAAATTATTTATTTGATAGTTACTTTTGATAATATACATAAGCTTATGGTAGGAACAATAGGATAAATATGTTTTTAAATTAAAAGAGTAACGATAAATGATAAATAACAGACACAAATCAATTTGATTTATATTTTTTATAATTATATATCCATGTTAAATTCAAATTCACATTTAACATTTTGTTTCACTTAAATACATAAGTAAATATACGAAATTTCAATATTTCATCAATCAAAACAACAGCCGAAGGTTTGTGTCCACACTGAAACAGCAGCATAGTTTGTGTTCATGCTACAAACTCAAACACTCAACCAAACACCACACATATGTTTGAGTGTATGTGTTTAAACAAATTTCATTTGAGAAATTTAAATATTAGCAACCAATATGATAACATCTTCATTTACCTACAAAAAAAATTTTAAAAAAAGTTATCTCGCCGTTTCCTCATAATCAGTGAAATAAAGACTACAACAATAACAATCTGACATGACTCCCTATACCGTAAGGTAAGACGTGTTCTACGCCAAAAGAAAGAGCAATAGCAAAAAGGCCTTTAACACGATTTCAATCCAGAACAAAACAATTTTAAACAAGATTTTATGTAGAATAGAAGTAAGTACATTTCGTAAAATGGCTTTTGAAATTGATTGCATTCTGGGCATCATATTAATTGTTTTCTAAAGTAACATTTACTAATGTGTTCATTGCAAAAAGTCCTTAAAATTGATGCCGAATTCGAAGGTTTCTGTTTATATTCCTGGTCTAATAAGGACAAATATTGATGATCGAAATTTCTTTTATTACTTCTCAAAATATTCTCCAAGAAGATCGATTGTATTGATAGATGGAACCGGAACAATTTCACTGTTGTAGTTTTTGGAACCAATCTCACTGTTGTAGTTTTTGGCATGGAATTTTTGTATCAAGTTGATCGGTACCTTTGAAATGTCTATATCAACTAAAATTTTTGAAAAAAAAATCGATTTTTGCCATTTGTCAATTCACTTTATCAGAAGTACTTCAAGGAACCCCAAATTTTTCACTCACAAAGTACAGACAAATTCTAGCCTTGGAACCGATGAACAACTTTTGTGAATATATTAATATATCTGAAAGTATCTAGTCTCCCTAAACAGGTCATAAAAACCACTTAAAAAAAGGGTAATTTGTATATATAGTATATGTTTTTATTACTCCAGAACGTCGTGTCTACTTTTCCCCGACTAAATTTAGAAAAATTAAGAATTATAATATAGAATAGATTAATTTTACAATTTCTCAAATTAGTGAACAGTTTCGCCGTTACAAAAAAATAATTGGTGAAAAAAAATATTTTTTTTTCTCAAAAAATTTTAATTGTTTATGATTAAAAAAAAACAAGACACATGAGAAACTGCAAAAAGTGTAAAGTTTCATTAGTTTATCCTAAAATCACATGACCTAGGAATAAAATGAGATATAGGCCATAAAAATCGATGGAGGCGCTCCGCTATTATTCACAATTTAGTGAAGGTATCTCAATTTGTCAGGAATTGTTATGTTTTTTTTTTTGGGTTGCATAGATGAGTAATACAATTCTTGGCAAAATTAAATATCTTCACTAATTGTGAATATTGTTTTTTTTTTCAAAACTTTGACGTGATACAGACATTTCATGGACACAACTTACTAGAACGTTGATCTATTTTTCGAATACAACATTGTTTTCGAAACACTTCTACCACTCTAAATGACGTAGTTCCAAAACATGCGCTTTAAAGGCACCAACTCCTTCTGCAGACATCAAAAAACGTCTGCTGCCCAATCTGGTTTTAATGTGGGGGAATAAGAAGAAATCATTAGGTGCCAGACCGGGATCGAAAGGCGGATGACACATCAAATCGTTGTTTTTGCTGGACAAATGTGCATTTTGTTGAGCCGATGCGTGAGATACAGAATTTTCGAGATGGAGAATGATTCTTCTTGGAGGTTCGGATACTTTAGTTCATCAATAATTTCTGCCACACAAATGGTTATGAATTATTTAGAATTTACCGATCTACGGTGCTCTAATACAATTGTTGGCACGTGACCAGTTATACCGAAGCAGAAGGTCACCATTTGGAACGAAGTTCCTTATCGCACGTTGCGGGATCGGGCTAAATGAAAAAAATTTAAACACCTTTTTTTAACTACTTTATTACAACCCATTATTATCAACTATATTGGGTACCTTTGATTTGGTTTGGTTTAACAGAAAGTTTTCTAGGTGGAGCCCGGTTATTACATATTGTAGTTTTCAACCCAATAAAAAGAAACTTTAGAAAACCCAAAGTGCACGACTGGCAAATCCATGAAATACAACCCTGAGAATGGAAGTACATTTGGCAGCACTCTTACTCTAACACTCTTATTTTTGCTTTGGTTTGTGTCTAGACTAACATATGCGAGCAAATTTGTTGTTTAATGGGAAATTTTGTAGGTGGAGCCTGTTTATTAAATATTGTTGTTTTGAACCGAATAAAAAGAAAATTTAGAAAAGCCAAGGTGAAACAAATTTAAAAAAATTAAATTTTTTTAAATAAGTGCGTTTTATTAAAAAAGAAAACTTTTCTCAAAAAAATACCTACTCATATTCTTACACAGACTACCTTTTCTTTAAAAAATATCTTATCTTAAAGAAGTACATTTGCTTAAAAAATTAATTTTCTTACAAAAAGTACCTTTTCTTAACAAAATTAATTTTTTAAATAAGTACCTTTTCTTAAAAAAGTACATTATCTTACAAAAAATTGGCTTTTCTTAAAAAACTAAATTTTCTTTAAAGAGTGCCTTTTTTGTGAAACAAAATAACTTTTAAGGAGATAAGTGACTACTTTTAAAATTGTACCTGTTCTTGAAAAAAGGAGCAATTCTTAAAAAATTCCTATTTCTTATAAAAAGCCTTTTCTTCAAAAAAAAAATACCTTCTCTTAAAAAAAAAACTTTTCTTACAAACATTCCTTTGCTTCAAAGTACGTTTTCTTAAAAATAAAATAATACCTTTTCCTTTCTTTTCTTGAGATAAGTAGCCTTTCTGAAATTAAAAAAATAACCGTTTCCTAAAAAAAGTACCACTTCTTTAAAAAGTACCTGTTCTTAGAAAAAGTACTTGTTTCTTACAGAAATAACTTTTAATTAATAATGATAACTTTTCTTAAAAAAACATTAACTTTTTATAAAAGAAGTACCTCTCATTAAAGAGCGGACCTTTTCGTGAAAATACAATATATATTCTTACAAAAAATTACCTAAAAATATACTTTTTTTTTAAAAAAATACATTCATAAAAAAAAATTTCTCAAAAAAAGTTTATCATTTTACAAAAAGTATATTTTCTTAACGATCCATTTGAATTATTGTATTTTTCAACAGGCGCCTTAGACGTGTTGGAATTAACTAGTACATAATATATAGCGAAAGGAACGTCGTTCCAACCGGGTGTCACCTGACACCTCATGTAATTTTGTTTTCAGGTGATTCGTGCTGGAACAAATTTTGTTGGATTTGGCTCATCTTGGCAGACCAATACATTCGATTTCTGTTTAGTCTCAGGTTCATACATGCTGAAACATAACGGCCCCAGCAACATATTGAAGGTACCATGTCCATGTATGAAAGCATTGTTGTCGCGAATTGAAAAGCTGCACCTTTTTGTTTTTTTTTTGTCTGCGACGTTTTCAGCAATTTTCAACAAACAAAGCCGCATTTGTGTCACAAATACACATATTGTAAAACGTGTTGTATTGAATAGGTAACACAATGTGTTTGGACACAAGCGTACTATATACGCAACAAGTTATATTTGCATCCAAACAACAAAAAAAGCGAAGTTTTTCACGATTTTTTAGACGATTTTGTCAGCATTTCCTTGCACCTACCGACACGAGACTTTTTTGAGTGATTAACAAATAATGCGGAATCTACCTTGTGGAAATTTTTCTACGGCCACATTTTCATGGAGTATTGAATCTATGGAGGTGAAAATAATTCCCAAGGTTGCTATGTCACGGTATATCACACCAAGATATAGGTATACCAGTTGCTTAGAGCATTGATGTTTTCTGGCATAACAACCTATCTTGGTCGACCTACACGAAATGTGTCCTGAAGCGAACGTGACGCCAGTCAAAGGAATTACATAAGATTTTTTACTGTACTGTAGGATGGTGTAACATCGGCATAAAAGATTTAAGTTCATCAATGCAGTCTTCTCTTGATTATCCATATGGATAGTTGTGTAAAACAATAGCTCGAAATTGTTCACGAGTTGATTCAATTCTTTGACTGAGATGCATTTTTCGAGTCACTGAAAAGTCATAAATAATGTTCTCACGTCAGCTTTTTCTAAAGGTCGTTACACTATAAACTATAGCACTTTAAATTGGTTATACCAGACTGAACCTGGCAACAATATAAATTGCCTAGACCAGAAATAAAAATGGCAACCCTCATAATGCAAAACACTCCTTTGAACGAGTGTGAGTAATCTCGGCACTCATCGGGCGGCTAACTTTTCATATAGAATGTGATGTGTCGGCTCACTTTAGATGTGCCTACAGCCTCTGACACTACTTTCATTTTCATCCAATATCATTCCATGAATTTTATCGACGATTTCTGGCGTGCCGAACTATTTTGGGCGACCTCGGTGTCACTTGCGCGGGTACAATCATTCAATGCAATCATTCATTTAGCAATAGAAGGTCATGGTGCGGAGTCCCCGTGGTATTTCTATACCCTTTTTTTGTTTCGGCGATGGTGTCAAAAATTATTGTCTAAAATTGTAAAGTAGTCTATTAACAGATTGTACTTGACATAAACAGTGTTGGCTTTTAACCA
Organism: Phaonia tiefii; assembly: GCA_963931995.1. NCBI lineage: Eukaryota > Metazoa > Arthropoda > Insecta > Diptera > Muscidae > Phaonia > Phaonia tiefii. The sequence continues at coordinate 13,153,176 of OZ008368.1, read as the reverse complement.
TGGTCCCTACATGTCCGCCCCCGAACCAAAGTTAGGATCGCTGCACAATCCAACCCGAGGTCTAGCAGCTCGCGAGCCAGCTCGCAAAATAGGCATCCTCGAGTCAACATTAATTCTTTCTGTCCGCCGGGAACTCCGAAGTCGCGAGCCGAAGGAATTAATATTGGCTGGACGCTTGCAACATAGGGAGCCTTGTCACGAGCTGCGTGTCCTCAGGTTGCAAACCTTGCTTTTATCTAACTTCGAGGGAAGTTCAAGAGGCCAAGGAGCTTAGAAACCGCCCTCGTTGTCCAGATTTCAAATAGTAATCCTGAATTCAAAAATATAACAACAAATTGCTGTTGGATTCAAATTTAGTTTCAATCAGGGCAGAAATTTCTATCAAGGGAACCCTCTTAAACATAACATTACCAAAGAAATTCTTGGATAACAAAATATTTTACCAGATCTTACATTTTGAAATCGACCAATTCCTATTTCTATCCATACGTGATGTTACTACTCACAATTGTTTTCCAAAATTCGGAAGTGATTTTGTAAATAAAAATGGCTGGATTGAGAAAAAGCATCACAAATTATCAAATAGTTCTCAAAAATATATTTAGCAATTTTAACCCTGAAAGATAATTCGAAAATATACCGATTACATCGTCAATAAATCTGTTAATAATTTAATTACGCATTTCTTAGAAACATCCCACTTTTTTGAGTTCACTGTATACACTTCACACTCACATCACACGCATTTTCTTTACAGTCATCAGTGCATAAGTGAATGTTGAAAACAAAAATTCTCCAGCTAAAGTGACAGGCGACAAAACCATGCATCATATTTGTACGTTTGTTTTGTTGTCGAGCAGTGACTCTTGAGGTTTTGTAATGTGAATGAATGAACCACCCAAACACCCACCCAATGAACTACGATTTGACGTTTCATTGTTGGTGGATGTCGTTTTTGTTGTTGCTGTTGTTTAATTTCTTTTTACTTTACTTTTTCATGCCATTCATTAAACGTCAAATAACAAAAGCGTCATGTTAAAGACACCTAGGAACATCCAAGACATTTCGCTTTTTACACTAGAAATTACACTCGATGAAATTGGTTAAAAAGGTTTGGTGACAGGCAGAAAAAACTTGGGTTCAATTTCTAAATAATATGTACATATAAAAAAAAAAGACCCACGAAAAGCAAATCGATACATTCCACCTTTTTGTCGATTACAAAGCTGCTTTCGATAGCCCCATACGGGGAAAACTGTACGAAGCTATATCTGAACTTGGTATTCCGGCAAAACTGATTCGCCTCTGTAGAATGACGCTGATCAACACCAAATCAGCAGTGAAAGTGGGGAAAGACATCACTGAATCATTCTGTACCAAGCGAGGACTTAGACAAAGCGACACACTTTCCTGCAATCTCTTCAACATCATAATGGAGATAATAATGAGAAAGGCTGCAATAAACAGAAAGGCTGCAAAATAATAAGAAAGGCTGCAAAATTTTCGAGAGGTTACCGCAGTATTGTCAAGAATAGAAAGGAAAGGGCAAGACAAAATTGATAGTGTCAACGACTAGAGAAACCTCTCGACTTGGTCCGCACTTGAACGTTGACAACAGATTTAATTTTGAAGTGCTAGATGAATTTGTCTACCTTGGATCCGCCGTGAACAAGGACAGCAGCGTCAGCCTGGAGATAGGATAATTGTGTTTCCAAATAGATGTTATTAAAGCCCTCTCTCGGCGGACAAAGGTCCAGCTATATCAGACTCTCATTTTACCTGTCTTGACATATGTCTCCGACACTTGGGTCATATCGCAAGCTGATGAAAAACACCTGGGAGTTTTTGAGGACAAATTCTCCGTAAAATACATGGTCCTGTTAGAGAAAACGGCGAGTACCGACGTCGCTGGAATGCAGAGCTATATAGGCTATATTCTGAAGTGGGCATAGCTAGGCGAATCAAATTAGGCCAATTGCGTTGGCTAGGCCATGTTATCAGAATGAATGAAGATGAACCAGCACGAAATGTTTTCGATAACGTACCCGATGGAAGCAGGAAAAGATGACGACCAAGACTCCGCTGGAAAGACCAGGCAGAAGAGAAAAGGCGAAGGATAGAGCCAGTTGGAATTTGTATAATTTGTATAATTTGTTTGTTTAATTAATATGCGTAAGACGTCTGACCTCATGGGGTTGTAAAATAGTCAAGAAAAGTAAAGTATACACCATCGAATGTAGTATCAACCCGTTAATCATTCGTTAACTTCAGTTGACAACTAGCCTGAAATAGACCTCATTTTTGGAACGAAGTTCCTTATCGCACGTTGCGGGATCGGGGTTAAATGAGAAAAAAATAAACAATTTTTTATAACACTTTTATACTACGCCCCAGTATTTTCAACTATATTGGGTACTTTTGCTTTGGTTTATGTCTAGACTAACATATGTTGGGAAATTCCTTGTTTAATGGGAAGTTTTCTAGGTGGAGCCTGTAAGCAATATTTAGTATATATTGTAATTCTGAACCCAATAAAAAGTAAATTTAGAAAAGCCAAAGTGAAAGAAGTTTAAAAAATAACATTTTCTTAAATAAGTGCATTTTCGTAAAAAGAAGTAAATTTTTCAAAAAAATACCTATACATATTCTTAAACAAAGTACCTTTTCTTAAAAAATACCATATTTAAAGAAGTGCATTTTCTTAAAATATGCAAATTTTCTTACAAAAAGTAAGTTTTCTTAAAAAACGTATTTTTTTTAAATAAGTACCTTGTTTTTAAAAAAAGTAAATTTTCTTACAACTGATTGCCTTTCTTAAAAAACTACCTATTCTTTAAAGAGTATTTTTTTTTTGTGAAACAAAATTTCTTTTGGGATGATTTTTATTTATTTAGTCGGCCTTTCTATTGGTACTTTTTATTTTAATATTCAAGCTCCAGACTATTCTCTATTTCTATTAATAGAAATATAGTTTTTTGTCAAGAAGTTTTTCACAATGCAGTTTTATGATTCCTGGCAAACCGTATAGCTATTTGAAATCTAGCAACAGATCTTCATCTGTTAAAAAAACTATATTTCTATTAATAGAAATATAGAATGGTCTGGATCTTGAATATTAAAATAAAAAATCACATGTGGTGTCATGGGACACCCGGTTGGAACGAAGTTTCGTTCGCTATATATTATGCACTATGTAGTTAGTTCCAACACGTATAAAGCGTCCGTTGAAAAGTACGATAATTTAAATGGATCTTTAAGAAAATGTACTTTTTGTAAAATAAAAAACTTTTTTAAGAGATTTTTTTTTCTGCAATGTATTTAAAAAAAACATATATTTTTGGTCCTTTTTGTAAGAATATGTATTATATTTTCCGGAATATGTATTATACAGGTCCTTTTTTAAAGAAAGGTACTTCTTTTATTAAATGATATTGTTTTTTTTAAGAAAATGTACTATTTTTATTCTGTTGTTCGACCTTTTCCTTATCAATAAATAATCAATATTCTTCGAGCTTGAGGTCAGATTTGCTGTTGTTATATTTATTTTCCTCGATATTTCGCTACTCCTTTGTGTAGCATCATCAGGAGATATAAACAATATTTAACAATTAAAACAAAACAAAATTAACAATTGTGAAAAAATTATGTCAATTTAAAAATGTTCAAAACTTCAGAAAATTTTGAAAAAAGGCGGGAAAATTTGTTTGAACATTTTTAAATTGACATAATTTTTTCACAATTGTTAATTTTGTTTTGTTTTAATTGTTAAATATTGTTTATATCTCCTGATGATGCTACACAAAGGAGTAGCGAAATATCGAGGAAAATAAATATAACAACAGCAAATCTGACCTCAAGCTCGAAGAATATTGATTATTTAAATGTACTATTTTTAAGAAGAAGTACTTTCTGTAAGAAAAAGCCATAATATTATGAATTTATTTTACAAAGAAGTACTTTTGTAAGAACAGGTACTTTTTAAAGAAGAGGAAAAGGTTATTTTGGAACAAAATTTACTTATTTTCACATAGGTTATATTTTATTTTTAAGCAAATGTACTTTTAAAAAAAGGAATGTTTGTAAGAAAATTTAATTTTTCAACAAGATATTTTTATGAATAAAAGGTTTTTTAAGAAATGGCATTTTTTTTAGAATTGGTCCTTTATTCAAGAATAGGTACATTTTTAAAAGTATGTAGATAGTAGATATTGTCCTAGTAAATGAGACAAACTTAAACCGTATACACAATGTAATATTTAAAAATTATAAAATCATTAGCAAATATCGAATTTATCCAACAAGGGGTGGGGGAACTGCCATATTAATCAAGAATAACATACAATACTACAGTCACGATAACAAAAGTAGATATGCGCTAGATGCTTTAGAGACATGCGCCATAAAGATACCCGTTAACTGCGACAACTTTTTCGTTAATACATGTGCGTACTATCCGGCCGGCAATATAAATTTTATACGAGGAGACTTCCAAAAACTATTTGTTTTATGAATCTTCAAAATTCTAATAAATATTATGTACTAGCGGGAGACTTGAACTGCAAGGACACAGAATGGGGTAATACCGTTACTAACGCAAAAGGCAATGACCTAAAAAAAGTCAACATCGAATTCCTTACACTTCCAACATGTTCAGCCAAGCCCGCTTTCCTTAGCCGTAATTATGCCATAATGTCTTCCATTGAAGCCAGCACACTTAACAATGACATGACTATCACAAAGCCAACATGAAAGAACACTACCCTCATATACGTTCCTGACTGTACAAATCTAGTAATAATTTCCAAATCCTAAAAGTATGCAGAATAATACTGGGTTATTATAGAATAATACGGTTAAACAAAAGTTGTTTAACAATTTTTCATTTAGCCCCCATCCCGCATCGTGCGATAAGGAACTTCGTTCCAAAAGCACCAATAAAAAAAATAAATAATAAAAATTATCCCTGATGAACTTGGAGCACGACGAAACTGCGTTATTGTCTGTAGGAATTGCGTTGTCTTTTTGGGCAACAACAAAAAACATGTGTAATGTGAGTCGATGGTTCTCTAGAGATGGAAAGAAGTTTCTGCAAATGATTTCTTGTGTGTTTTGCATGCGATATTTTTCAAACATTTGCATTTGATGAATTATTATTTTGATGCATTTTTCAAAAGCATCATTCCAAACAACCGCTGATGAGGATCTGTGGCGGCATCTGAATTAGCTATACGGATTGCCAGGAACCAAAAGACTGCGTTGTGCAAAACTTTTTTGAATATTAAAATAAAAAAGTACAAAATTACTTTTCTTAAGATAAGTAAATACTCTTAAAAATGCACATGTTCTTGAAAACAGTACCAATTCTTTAAAAAATTACCATTTCTTAAATCAAAAACATTTCTTCAAAAAAAAATATCTTCTGTTAAAAAAAATACCTTTTCTTAAAAAAATGTATTTTCTTAAAAATAGCATTTCTTAAAAATAACGTAATGCATTTTCTTGTATTTTCTTGAGAGAAGTAGCCTATCTGAAAATAAGTTAATTTTCTTAAAAATATAACCTTTTCCTAAAAAGAGTACCACTTCTGTAAAGTACAAAGGTACTTCTTTGTAAAAAAAATGTATACTCTTATGGCTTTTTCTTACAGAAAGTATTTCTTCTTAAAAATAGTAGCTTAATTAAAAAAACCTTAGCTTTTAATAAAAAAGTAACTATTAAGTGATAATTTATCTGACATTTCGTATTATATTCAATATTATACAATTGTGTTTATCTTCCTGACGATGCTATCTATAGGGCAGCGAAACATTGAAGACTAAAATTAATTAAAAATACGGCCAAGCGTTCGAACATTTTAATTTTTGATTAGAATACATATTCTTACAAAAAGGACTTAAAATATACTTGTTTTAAAGAAAAAGTATATAACACCAAAAACAATTGTTCTATAAGAAAGTTTATCATTTTACAAAAAGTATCTTTTCTTAAGGATCCATTTAAATTATAGTATTTGTCTACCGGGGCTTTAAGCGTATTGGGACTAACTAGTACATAATATATAGCGAAAGAAACTTCGTTCCAACGGGGTATCCCCTGATACCTCATGTAATTTTTATATTCTCTTCGACTTTACAGTGAAATAAACTGATTTATTTCTCTGAGCACACAAATGAAATACATATAAAAATTGTGGTTTTGTTTAAAGCCAAGAAACAAAACTTAACATAAAACCGCTAAAACCTCAACAACTTATCCTTATGACAGACGCCAACATTCCAAAAATACGAGAGGGTGGAAAGGAAGCTGCAGTAGCTCTAGCAATCAAAACAAAAGTTTTGACTGAGTTTATGGACTCTTAGGATTCCATTACTGCACTAAAAATTTAACCAAAAGAGTTCTAAGTTGTTCTTATTAAAACATCAGAAACACAACACTATTTTTATAGCGGCACAACAAAACAAACCAGGAGAGTCATTCGCTTGCACACGTACACAAAGTTAGTCAGTCCGTCAGTCATTTTAAATTCAGTCACCTACATTTATCCTCATCATTCACAGACTTTAGTCCGGCAGTCAGTTATTCACTTTCATGACTGTGAGCCAAAGTTAGTCATTGTGTCCGTCCTACCATGCTAAAATATATGTGCAGCATGTAAAATTCGCATAATAGCATTGCCGTCACGTCACAGCGTCAAGCGAAGCGTCATGTGGAGTAAATGCAACATAAAATCTTCCTTCTTCGCTGATTCCATTTGCGATTATGACATGGAACGAAACTCTTTATTATTTAAGTTTGGTGGTGCGTCAAGCATAAACGTAAAGACCTCACCAATCGTCGATGACAGACATGACTCTTATGAGTTGCATGTGGTTTTTGTAGGGGTTTGAAAAGCTTTTAGCTTAATTTGCATTTTCCGCATACGCACTCTGGACATGGTCTATTTTGATCATAATTGAATTCAAGAAAGGGGAGACATTTGGTGGAATATAAGGTTTTCTGAAGTGTGACACAACAAGCGTTAGTGAGGTATTTATAACTCCTACCTAGAAGGTGAACGATGCCACTCATCCAAAATGGGATTCGTAAAACAAAAATTACTGCATAGGAACCGGCAAGTCCCTTTAAAGTTTGAACTTATGCATTTCGCCAGCTGTCTATCATATGAATTCCTAGTAAAGTATATTAGTGGCAACCAGTTTTCAATGCGAATTTCAGACTCGAATTAATTACAATTCGCCGATTTATGTGGAAGGTAACATGTTTATCAATCATTCCTACCAAGGTTGAGAATACTAAAATACCAAACTGGAAATGGTTTGCCATTACATCCCAGGAAGGAATTAGGGAGAGCTTCCCATAACCAGCGAGCTATGGTCTTTCTAGTTTTGTACTCACTGATTGGGACCTGCAGTTTTGCACCGGTGCCGAACAGTAATTTAAGAAACTCTTTCATTCCTAAGTACTCGATAGTATCACCGTCTCTACGCGAAGAGACCGCAGTAGAAAGACAATTTTTTAACCCACGATCTCAAATACAAGAGACACTCAGATACCATTGCACCTCCGTCGTCCAAAAATATATCAAGGCGACAATAAAATAAATTTTGTTTTCGAGTCCAATTGAACTCAAATGTATATCAACAGTAAACGAAAGCTATAAATCACATGAAACGTCTGGGGACACACGTCTAAGGCACACGTTGCACAATACGATAATTTAAATGGATATTTAAGAAAAGATACTTTTTGTTAAATGATAAACTTTTTTAAGAATACTTGTATTCTGTTGTTCGACCTTTTCTTTATTATTAATAATAATCGTGAAAAATAAATACAAGAAACGCAAATCTAACCTCAGCTCGGATAATATTGATTATTGATTATTTATTTTTTTAAGAACATTTTTTTTTGATATTTATAGGCACTGGAAGGGCAATCTATCAAAGTGAACACATACAAACAATACGCAGCATTACATCACATACGTCGTTGTTGTACAACAATAGTCTGTGCCTGAAAATAAGTATGATGGTATTGATGGTATTGTTTTACGTAATAACATTTTCGAAATGGTGCATTTATATTGAAATATTCTATAAGGAGAATAAGACTCGTTTATGCTCTTTTACTCAGACTCTCTACATGAGAGCGCAAAAACAGTGCAATAAGTTCTCTATACAATTCAATACTTTTTGTCGTTGCTCTCTATATGAAAAAACAATTAGCAAAAGAGCCTTCAGCAAAGTGACGTTGATGTTTCAAAAACGTATGATTATAAATAAGGCGAAAAATTTAATAGAACGCGTTTTGACTATAAGTGATGTAGCATTCCACAAGGTCAATAAGGAAAGGATAAGAAGTATTCTCAAGGACAACAACTTTCCGAACCATCTTACCAACAGACTGATAAGGCAATTTGAGGATAAAGGACAACCTAACAGGGTTACTACGGATGTGCCAAAAATTTTCAAATCAATAACCGACATACCTGGAATAACTGATAGGCTGGCGAAGTCAAAAATATTTGACGACAAGAATAGGTAGAATATTTAGTAAAACAAAGGATAGTTTGGACAAATTTGATATGTGTAATATTGTATATACAATACCTTGTAAAGGAAATGACAACGAGGTTTGTAACAAAGACTATAAAAACTAAACTAAAGTCACGAATTGCAGGACACAAATCAGATCAGAAATACAGGAACATTTCCACACAGAAAACAGCATTAGCATCCCAATCTGCTAGTTTAAATCATCACCCAAACTTTCAGGATACATCATTTTTGAATAAAGAAAACAATTTTAAAAGTCGTTATATGTTAGAAATGCTACAAATAATTAATACACCAATATTGAAAAGAATTAACTGTAAAGCAGATACAGATAATGTAGCCCATATTTACAGACATTTAATAAGTAAAAAGTATAACTTTTTAGACAGAAATTGTTTATCGATTTAATATTTTTCTTTGGGTTAATTTATATGAACTTTTACGCAGATTATTTTTGGTTGTGTAACTTCAGACAATTTGTAAAAAGGCTGGAAAAATGTTTCAAATATATTTATATCGACACAATTTTTTCACAATTGTTATTTGGTCTTAATTGTTAAATATTGTTTATATCTCCTGATGATGCTACAAAATGGAGTAGCGAAATATCGAGGAAACAAAAACAAGAACAGCAAACCTGACCTCAAGCTCGAAGAATATTGATTAAATTTTTAATAAAGAAGAGGACGACCAACAGAATACAAATATAAAGGTACTCCTTAAAGAAAATTCAGTTTTTTAAGAAAAAGCAATTTGTAGTAAGAAAATTTATTTTTAAGAAAAGGCAGTTATTTTAAAAAAGTTAAATTTTTAAAAAAAAAGTACTTTTTGTAGGAAAATTTACTTTTTAAGCAAAGGTACTTCTTTAAGAAAGGGTACCTTGTTTAAGAATATCAATAGGAATTTTGCTTTGATAAAATTTAGTTGTTTTAAGAAAAGGCACTTATTTAAGAAAATGTTCGTTTTTAAACTTCTAAATTTACTAAATTTACTTTTTATTGGGTTCCAAACTACAATATATACTTAATATTGGTTACAGGCTCCACCACCATGTTAGTCTAGACACAAACCAAAGCAAAAGTACCCAATATAACTCTTTGATAATACTGGGTTGTAGCACAATAGTGTTAAAAAAAAAGTTTGTTTAATTTTTGACATTTAGCCCCCATCCCACAACGAGCGACAAGAAGCTTCGTTCCAAAAACGTTTACGAGAAACGAAGAATAATTGCGACAAAGTGTTGCTTCGTTTAACGAGTTATATTTCTCTGAAAAGGATTTATACCTTTTCTTAAAAAAAGTATTTTTGTAACAGTAAGTACCTTTTCAAAAATAGTACATTTTCTTACAACAAATTGACTTTTCTAAAAAAAATTAATTTTCTTTAAAAAACTAAATTTCTTCCTTTTAAATTTCTAAAATATCTTTTCTTGAGATAGTCGTAAGTACCTACTCTTACAAATTCACATATTCTTGTAAAAGGGACTAATTCTAAAAAAAAGTACCATTTAAATAAAAAAATCCAATGAGTGTTCGAACTCACGGGCGATGTATTAACACCTTTTTGCTACACGGTACCTGTTCGATTTCTATGAACACATTCGTGGAAAATAAAAAACAGCGTTCAATCATTTGATGACGTTACAGTTAAATAATATTAATACTTAAAATTATTTAAAGACCCAGTGCAAGCACATGTGTCATTATTTTCTTGCTCAATACTTTTTGTTTTATTCCCACAAAAGTCAAAGAATGCAAAGCAACAGACACTTGTACATACATACAAACATTGTTATATTCGTACGATATAACCGAAGATCAACATAAAATACTTTTTTAATATTACTCCAAATTAATACTCCAAATTAAAACACTTCAATCTCGGCTCGCCGATATCGGATCGCCTTAATTTTTGGCCTAAACTCTTCGTCGAAACCCGCACTAGCTTTTTAATCCAAAAATTAATAAAATCGGCTATGAATTTCCGGAGAAAATCGCGTGGGAAAATTATATGAATATCGCCCAATAATCACTTTCAATACCGACTGCCAAGCAACGAACAAACAAACGATGATTTACTCTTACAAACCTAACACTTGCGTATGTATTAAATATATAGTTTACTGCCCTAGAGGCGCGCGTATAGATGTTAACACATCAAAAAATCCAATGAGTGTTCGAACTCACGGGCGATGTGTTAACACCTTTTTGCTACACGGTACCTGTTCGATTTCTATGAACACATTCGTAAATGTTACATTGGAAAATAAAAAACAGCGTTCAATCATATGATGACGTTACAGTTAAATAATATTAATACTTAAAATTATTTAAAGACCCAGTGCAAGCACATGTGCCATTATTTTCTTGCTCAATACTTTTTGTTTTATTCCCACAAAAGTCAAAGAATGCAAAGCAACAGACACTTGTACATACATACATACATTGTTATATTCGTACGATATAACCGAAGATCAACATAAAATACTTTTTTAATATTACTCCAAATTAATACTCCAAATTAAAACATTTAAATCTCGGCTCGCCGATGTCGGATCGCCTTAATTTTTGGCCTAAACTCTTCGTCGAAACCCGCACTAGCTTTTTAATCCAAAAATTAATAAAATCGGCTATGAATTTCCGGAGAAAATCGCGTGGGAAAATTATATGAAAATCGCCCAATAATCACTTTCTATACCGACTGCCAAGCAACGAACAAACAAACGATGATTTACTCTTACAAACCTAACACTTGCGTATGTATTAAATATATAGTTTACTGCCCTAGAGGCGCGCGTATAGATGTTAACACATCAAAAAAAAAACATTTTCTTACAAAAATTCCTTTTCTTATAAGTACATTTTGTTAAAAATTAAATAATATCTTTTCTTTTCTTTTCTTGAGATAAATAGCCTTTCTGAAAGTAAGTACATTTACTAAAAAAATTATTTTTCCTAAAAAGAGTACCTCCTCTTTAAAAAGTACCTGTTCTTAAAAAAAAAACATCTTTATAAAACAATTCATACTCTTATGGCTTTTTCTTACAGAAAGTACTTCTACTACTACTACTTTACTGCTACTACTACTTACTTTTTTTAAGAAATTTTTGGTTTTGTAAAAAATACGTTCTATAACTTAACGTCACGTCATAATCCGCCCGGACTTAATTTAAATATACACATTTCTAAATACTCACCCCTATTCATACACCTAAGGCCAATGCGTCTTCTTAGTATGTACTTATACCATATCACACCGAACAGTTCAACCAAACAAAGTCAGTTGCGAAGAATCACATTCACTGACAAGCACACAGTGTCTGTCGACGATGTGTGATGCATTTGTATAGTAGCCATTTGCTAGCTTCAGGTGCAACACCATAGTGAGTACTTCGCTATAATTCTCAGTTACGTCAAAACGGTCAGAGTAGTGAATGTTGAGTTACTCACGTCCCAACTTCGGATACGAGAGTACAGTAATTTTGTTGAGCAATTCTCCTGGGCTGAGGGGACTTCTAAATGAGCAATGTAAAATTAACTTAAATGTATTTATCATAGTGGCTTCGGCTGATTGTTCCCCATAGCGGCGTCGTCTGACAATTCGATCATAGCGGCTTCAGCTGACTATTCGATCATAGCAGCATCGGCTGACTATTCCCAATAGCGGATTCAACTGGCTATTCGATCATAGCTGCTTCAGCTGACTTTTTCCAATAGCAGCGTCTTCTGACAATTCCATAATGCCGCATTCGGCTGACTATTCCCCATTGCGGCTTCGCGTGACTATTCCACTATAGTGGCTTCGTTTGACTTTTCCCAAAGCGGCTTCGGCTTACTTTTACCCATAGCGGCTTAGGCTGACTATTCAATCATAGCGGCTTCACGTGACTAATTCCTATAGCGGCGTCGATATTCGATAACACCGGCTTCAGCGGACTATTCCCCATAGCGGCTTTGGCCGACTTTTCCCAAAGGGGATTCAGCTGACTATTCCCCACAGCGGCCACAGCCTAACAATTCCACCATAGCGGCTTCGGCTGACTTTTGCCATAGCGGCTTCAGCTGCGGCTTCGATCTTAGCTGCTTCAGCTGACTTTTACCCATACCGGTGTAGGCTGGAGATTCGATCATAGTGAGTTCTGCTGACTATTCCCCATAACGGCGTTGGCTGATACCATAGTGGCTTCGGCTGAATATTCCCAACCGATTTTAGCTGATTATTTCCAATAGCGATTTCGGCTAACTATTCGATCACAGCAGCTCCGGCAAACTATTCTTGCGGTTTCCGATGACTATTCGCCATAGCCCCGTCTGCTGACTACTAGGCCATACCGGCATCGACCGACTAATCCCCTTTGCGGCTTCAGTGACTTTTCCCATAGCGGCTTGGGCTGACAATTCGACAATAACAATAACAATTCGACAATAACGGCATCGGCTAACCACTATAGTGGCTTCGACTGAGTATTCAACCATAGCGGCTTCGGCTGAATATTCTCCTGGGGGTTTTAGCTGATTATTTCCAATAGCGGTTGTGGCTGACTATTCGATCATTGCGGATCCGGCTGAATATTCCCCATAGCGGCTTGGGCTGATTATTCCACGTATTATTGTTATCACTGATGCAAATCTGATTTCTGATCCAGTTCTACTCATCCAAATATAAAGTGCTCGAACGAACCTATCTTTACATTATCAGCAAATCCGATCTTCACTCACCGTGTGTGCGATACACCAAGTTCTCGATTATCTCATCGATTTCAGAATCCAAAGGAGTGTTCTCAAATCATTCATAGACGTATGGTCTTAACCGGTCCCAGAAGAGTGGCATCGAAGAAATCACTGAAGAGTATTATCAAACCATTCCCAGTAGGGTGTTCCCAGCCGTGACCAGAAGTTTGTTCTCAAACTATGTCCTGAACATTTTTTTTTATATATCTTTATTTATTTTTTATTTTTAGATTATTATTATTCGTCTGTGCTTTGAAGTAATGGGCGGCTATCACTCCAAGACGAAGTTCATTACCAAGTTGAGAACAACATACCTAACCCTAATAGTTATTTCAGAATCCTAACCCTTATCGTTATTTTGCACCTCGTGTGCACTCCACCTTTGTTATTTTGAAGGCTTTATCCTTCGTGTATACTGCACCGTAGTTACTGCAAAGGCATTAGTCCTCGTGGGCACTGCACCTTTGCTATCTCAAAGACCTTGCTCCTCGTGGACACTGCATCTTAGTTACTGCGAAAGTTTTACTCTCCGCGAGTACTGCACCTTTGTTATTACGAAGGCTTTATTTTTGTTTCCACTATTGTACTCCACTAACCATGGTTCAGAACCCCTACTAATGTTGTCTATTACAGCAGAACCAGCCGAATGCCGATAACGATGCGACAACAGCAACTCCAATCCATTTATTGTCGCCCTCCTACATTTACTTGAAATGCCGATATACCTGTTATCACTGACTCTATAACTACGAGCGCTGTGGCCGTGCCCGATCCTGACCAGTGACGACCCTCACCGATTAACAGAGTGACGAGTTCTCATTCATTGACACCGGAGCAGTAACCCGAGTCCGTTCTCCACCGATTAAATTCGCATACTTTAATTCTATCCGAATTCCGACGTTCATGTAGACGCTGAGAACCTAGAGTAACTAGCCGTTGTTTACCATCACCGGCCATCAGTGGTGCAATGGTTAGTGTGCGTGCCTCTTTTACATGAGATCCTGGGTTCGATGCCTGTTCTGATCTTCTTAAATTTCTTTCGTAGGCGGTCACCTCGCATAGTGACAGCGACACTGTCGAGTATTTATCCTTGAAAAAGGTTCTCAAAATACTGTTCGGTACCGGTGTAAAACTGTAGGTCCCAAACAGTGAGCATAAAACTAGAAACAGCACAGCTCACTCGTTTTGGAAGCTCTCCCCTATTCATTCATGGAATGTAATGGGAAACCATTTATGTTATTAATTTTAGTATCTACCATCACCGAACCTGTAACCCGAACCTATCCATCGCACACAGCGTTACTGATTATCTACGCATTGATAGGATCTTGTATTATTTTCATCACAATTTGATATATAAACTTTGTGAATTAAACTAAATAACCTCTGTTTCTTTTCGTAAGGTTTTGTGGAACCTTACGACGATACTGGAGGCGCCTGAGACTATCTCAGTCGAAGATAAAACCCTGTTGCTGTATTCTCAGACCGAATCCACAGGAGGTTTCTCATACCATTTCCAGTAGGATATTCTCAACCGTTCGCAGAGGAATGTTCTCTATGGGTTGATAAATTAATGTTGCTTCTTTAAATAAAATTATTTTATATGATAAGAAATGCAATCAAGAATCTGAATTCAACCACCAGAGAAGGGTAAACTATTCTTTTCTTATTTCAGAAGGTTTAGTGGATCCCAACGAAAGACATGGCATATCGTCATAACTGAGTTTACCTCCGCTTTCAGAAAACCACGTTATACTTGTCTGTTATAGCTATAGCCAGTAGTTTGCAAGGACACTTGTGTTCCAATAAGGAGGCATGAGTAGTAAGGAAACCTGATTGTGGTAGAAGCTAAGAGAACTAAGGTACCAGAATTTTAAATAAAAAACTACATTTTTCTGATCGGCAATTTAGAATTGGGCTGCCAATTTGTCATACCCTCCTGCCAAAGCCATTTCTCTATCATATTACATAACACTGTGTGTAATGCTTTAAGTCATGGATATATAACCATATACGGACACCACACGTGATAAAAGACAAAAACAACGACCCGTGTCGTCCAGATTTGCCCAAAGTCATGCCACTTTTTGTATGGGCCCCAAAGATTTGGGGCCTCGGTGTCAGGTTTGAAAAAAAGTGATAATTTTGTCAGGCTCATATCTTGCAAACCGTTCGGAATTTTGACTTACTTTCTGAGGAAAGGTTATAGCTCTTATCATAGGGAACAAAAATTCAAAACATATAAAATCAAGAAAACTTCAGCTTCAAGGTCAAAATCGCAAAAAAAAACTTTTAAAGATTCGATTTTTTTCTTGTTCAGATCCATAGGTAGCCAACCGTTCAAATTTCAAGGGAATAATCAACTACAGGAATGTACATAAGATCCCAATAAACAACTTTCTGGAACATGTGAACATCCTACGAATGATTGTTAACACCGTTTAGGTAGCGCTTAGGTAGTGTTTAGGTAGCCGCAAAAGTGAAAATTTTCTCGAACATTTTTTAATTTCACTGTGTGTAATTTTTTAAGTCATGGAAATATAACCATATACGGACACCACTATGTGATAAAAGACCAAAAAAGAAAGACCCGTGTCTCCCAGTTTTGCCCAAAGTCATGGAGTTTTTTTTTCTGGGCCCCCAAAGATTTGGGGCCTCGGTGTTATTCTTGCAAGAAAGTGATCATTTTGTCAGGCTCATATCATGCAAATCGTTCGGAATTTTGATTTACTCTCTGAGGTAAAGCTATAACTCTTATCATAAAACACAAAAATTGGGAACATATAAAATTAAAGAAACGTCATCTTTAAGATCAAAATCACAAAAAACTTAAAAAAATTGGATTTTTTAACCTTTTTCCCTGTTAAGGTCCATAGGTAGCAAACCGTTCAAAATTAAAGGAAACAATCAACTATAAAAATGTACCTAAGGTCTCAATAAACAACTTTCTATAACATCTTCCTTGAAATGATTCTTATATTGTGTGCTGCGTACCTTGTTGCGTGTTCTGAGCTTACTGCTTTGCCTGTGCTGCTGCGGTCGGTGAGATATCATAGTATCTCAATATTGCAGTAAATGGTGTTAAGAATCTTCTAGAAAGAGTATTCGAGAAAGTTGTTTATTGAGATCTCAGGTACATTTTTGTTGTTGATTGTTTCCCTGAATTTTGAACGGTTTGCTACCTATGGACCTGACCAGGGGAAAAGGTAAAAAAATCCAATTTTTTAAAGTTTTTTTGCGTCTTTGACCTTTAAGATGAAGTTGGTTTGATGTTATACTATGTTCACAATTCTTATTTATGTTCTTTATGACAGGAGCTACGACCTTCCCTCAGACAGTATAGCAAAATTCCGAACGTTTTGCAAGATATGAGCCTGACAAAATGATCACCTTTTTGGAATAATGACACCGAGGCCCTAAATTTTTGGGGGCCCATAAAAAAAATGCCCGACTTTAGACCAAACTGGGAGACACGGGTCTTTTGTTTTTGGTATTTTACCATGTAATGGTGTCCGTATGTGGTTATATTTTTTCGTGTTTCACTGTGTAATGCTACTTCTAGTTAACCTTGTGATAACCCTAATCCCCTTAAAACCCCTTGTGCTTACCCTTACTTATTAAAAATCCCTGTGTAAGATTATTACTACAATTTGTTGTTAGCGATATCAATATATTATATGGCTATTTTCCATAATTTCCAATCCTATTATGAATAATACAATTATTTTTCATACTTTGCCCTCCCTAACTGCTTTTATTGTACAAATAATATTTATTAAAAATACAAACAAATAAAAGGACATCAACACAAACACAGGAACATAAACATAGGACAATGTACAGGACACATACGCACTTACGTAGGCAAAATCTACCTTTGCGGTTTAACACACACACACCTACAATGGTTTGCTTTGTGTTTATGCATTAATTATCATTTAAAATGAGCTTATGTCGCCTACAAACAGACTCGCAGGACTATTTACGCTCACAGACACCCAAACACCTTACAGTGAAGTAGACAGACACAAGTGTAAACATTGTTTAAATACCAGACCTATAATGAACTCTCACGCACAGCACAGGCACACACATACACACATGCACACTCTGGCTAAAAGGACATCGCGCTTTCATTATATGAACTGTCTCAACCGTAAAGGGACAAAAACAATTGTAAATGACCGCACAGATTGACCGCATTACATATCCACAAAGCCCACAGACACACTGGGGGGGGACAAATTGAACACACAAACGCGCTTACTTACATTGTTAAATATGGCAACATCAGGACAATAGGATATTCACACACACGCACTCATTTTCATCGCATTTACCAGTTTACAATTATGTTGTTTGGGGTTTTGATTAAGCGCATCTAATTGGTGGCGCACAGTGTATTGTGGCATTCATATACTTTTCTGTTTTCGGCATATAAACAAATTGATTACAAACATTTAGGGTTTGCTTTTGGGAATGTGGAAGAGTAGAGTTGAGCAGGGAAAACTAGAAATGAATAGAATTGTTAAAAGGACAAAAGCAAGTTGATATGGTTTAAAGACAGGAGAAGGGTATGCACAGTGGTAAATTGGTAACAAAGTGTGGAACCTCCATTGGCAAGTCTGCTATTTTTTAGCTTTAACATACATAACACGTTTTCACTTACACCCACTAATTGTTGTCTTTACATTGTGTTGAAATGTTCATATCGATCAAAAAATGGAATTTACCCGTTTTACATTGTTATGGGATAATGTTTTACGATTTCGACAAGAATGTCTCAATCAACTTGTTTAGACTTTTGGTGATAAAGCACCATCAAAAACCACCTGAAATCGCTGGTACCAAGAACTCAGTCTCGGACGCCGATTGCTCCATGATGACTTAGGTGAAGGTCGTCCAACTTCAGTTGGTTTGCGGGTAGTAACCCAAATGCAATGTATAGCATCGTCACAGATGACGAGTCGTGGGTTTATACATACGAGCCCGAAATAAGACAGCAATCGACCGACCCACGTGCGACAGACGAGACATCGAAGCAAGTGATCGCGTTTTTTTTTCGGTATAACCGGTCATTTGGCCACAGTGCCGTAAGTGGAACGTAGGACGGTCAATTCTGAGTGGTAGACCATCATCTGTTTGCCAACAGTGTGCGAAAAATAAGGAAAAACAGCAAGAGAAGACGGATAATTTTGAGTCAGGACAATGCGACTGAAACAATGGAGTATTTAAGCACTCAACATGTTGAATTGGTGGGCCATCTACCGTACGCCTTGATTTGGCACACAACGACTTCTTTCTACTGCGTAGTTACCGAACGCCCGTAGCAGCTGTTAAAGCGTCCAAAAACCACGATTTGGAGGTGTCTCAATCGGAGTGGAAAAAGAGCTGCGAAAATTAGTTTGAGCGCATGCAAAAGAGTACTAATCTGCACGGAGAATATTTTGAAAAACAATAAAACCATTTCCAATGATAATGATTTTATATATATTGCTGGACCAGAAATACATACAATTAGGAACCTCGTGTCTCCAAATTTCAAGAATCCATTATTATTTTAGATTGCAAATAAAATTTGAATTAATGTTTCACAACAACGCGTGGTAAATGTTACACATATTTGATCTTGTTACAATTATTTATCAGGTAAATTCGTTTGAACAGTTGATTTCATTTTTTCCATGCAATTTTCATTTCACTTGTCAAACTCATATAAATTTTGTACTTGTACTTTTTTGTATTCTCATTTCCTTGGTATACATTTGTGTAGAGTTTGACAACTAAAACGAATGAAAAAAAATACAGCAGACAGTTGTCCGAGGCCTTCGGCCACAGACTGTCCCTGCAGGCTGTGTCAGAGACACGGCCATTAAGTTTAACGTAGAATACCCCATCCGATAAGCCAGAAAACATATATAACAATAAATGCTAAATAACATAAACAAATGAATTTATTTATTTGATAGTTACTTTTGATAATATACATAAGCTTATGGTAGGAAAAATAGGATAAATATGTTTTTAAATTAAAAGAGTAAGGATAAATGATAAATAACAGACGCACACATGCAATTTTGATGGCGTTAATTATTGTGTTGGTTGGAGAGAGATGCGACGGCATTTTGTAAATATGCACTTTCTTAGATTCACTAAAGCAAGCAATGTCTTTATATGCGCAAGTTGCTTTCTGGGAATACATTGGGAAGTAGTAGGAAAGCAGCTAATCTATTGTGCTGCCATATCACAAAAGTAATTCCTATTGCTGTACATCTAATAAAGATGTCGCTACAATGTGGCGATAACCCAAATAAGTTTGGAAACCGCTGATCTAAACGATTGGAATAGTTTTTAACAAGATTTATTAATTTATTTTTTAGTTTGTGTGCTCGAAGACTGTATGCCATATGTTTAAGGATGAAACTATATCTAGTTTAACGTATTACATTATAGCGACATCTTCATTTGAAGTACAGCTACAGCAATACATTTTATGATATGGCAGCACAATAAGTAGATTAGCTGCTTTCCAACTACTTCCCAATATATTCACAGAAATGTGTTTAGGAAAAACGCCATTGATGTAGTGAGCGTATACATCGCCAATCCTTTGTATTAATGTACATACACACACATTTACACGCTGCTCGCAGAAGTAAACAAACGACAGCAAAGATCTGTAAACTTTCAAGCACACACAAGTGTCCACGCTACCCTCCCTTAATTTTATGTTCCCCTGCAAACGAACTAATAACCGACCGATCCAACAAAACGAAATGTACACACACACACATTTACACGCTGCTCGATAAATAAACAAAGCACAGCAAAGCCAAAATCATTTGATTTCACAACAACAACAAAAACAACAGCGGCATTTACAAACCAACAACAACAGCGGCATGTACAAAAAAAGTCTAAAATATCATGCTCTTAAATATTTATTTCCTTAACTACATAAAACTTTTATATATAGACATAATTTTTTTAATGTAATTCGAAACAAAACATATTACCAAAACTGAGTAACATATAAAAATTGCTAATATATGTTTTAATATTTAAGTAAAAGTGGGTGAAAGTTGACAAACATTTTCTCAAAATTTTGTGCTCCAAATCAACACCCCTACCTTACCGTATAACGAATTCTACGTCAAAATGTGAGTTGCTGCTACCTGTAACTGCAACAACACCTGCTTCTACCACCTTGTATTTGTTCACACTGGCTACAAACGTGTTACCGTATCCCATTCTTCATCCAAGGCAGCAAATATGGCCACATTTCGTAGAATTAAGCGTGGATCGTTTTTGGTTCAAAAGTCATAAGCGACAATAGCTTAATGGATTCAAAAACAGCCTTAAAAATTTAAGATGATCCCATATTCTCATCGGAGTATATGGGGTCTTTGTACGACGTTGTTTTTGGATAAATGCTGTTATTACCCGTCCGATATTGC
Source organism: Phaonia tiefii (assembly GCA_963931995.1). Lineage (NCBI taxonomy): Eukaryota > Metazoa > Arthropoda > Insecta > Diptera > Muscidae > Phaonia > Phaonia tiefii. The sequence goes on along the minus strand of OZ008368.1, from coordinate 13,132,434 downwards.
TTTACGGAATTTCTATTTGGTGGTCGGGGCTTGAAAAACCGAACTATCTAAGTCTATTGACAAAGGTTTGGATAATTAAAGAGCTTTTGCAACATGAGTGCCCTTCGCACAACACCTACCGAGAGTTTTATTTATCATTTACCAGTATATTTTTTGTCGTGAACCTCAGCACCGTAGAAGTTGATTACATATTGACTTCAAACTACATGCCAAAGTATGTTTTGAAGTCTATTCTATAGAGTTGGGTCTACACCTTGCATAAAAGTTACCGGAATATTGTAGAATTCTTGGAGCAGAAGTTATGGCAATCATCGAAGTTGCATTTTGGCTGTGACGCTACGATACCCCGCCAGGAATATTACCACCTCCTCTGACATTCAGGCTGCTATAAAATCACTGCAATCTGTATCGTGTCTAAATCAGATGGCCAAGCAATTTAGTAAATATCTTATATTGCTCCAGAGCACAGCAACACTCTATGACCGATAAAGCTGAGGAGATAGCAATATAATGAAATACCTTACGTGATTGTAGCTTGCGCAAATTCGGCTATTGCCACTGAATTGCTCTTTGTACAGACGAGTTGAGGTTGTCAGAACTGAATTTAGCTTCCACATGTTAAATTCGGGTAAACCTACATTTAATAGTGACAATCTTTAATTCGAATTTAATACTACTAATATGGTTGTGGCAGCCTCTAAATTCGGATACAGCTTTTTCGGCAATCGTTTCTGCGAGTGTATATCTAGGCTAGAATAACCTAAGCTATTAGACATTCGAATGCTTTATAGTCTGGAGTTGCAAATTATAGAACCACCAGGCGGGTAAGGCCTGATTCGTTCGAAATACTTAATACCCACTTTTAGAGAGGATATTGTTAGAACCACTGTGCACGCAGAATACCGTACACAATCTTTACAATGTAAATCAGCTGTGTGTATATACCTACATACATATCATTCAATGTTCTTAACTTGTCACTCATCCATTCTCTATCTATTCATATAATAAATTGGTTGTTACTACTTGCACTTAAATCTTCACACGTGTTCTTACTTTAGCTCCAATCCCAACAAAGGTTATGGGCCCAGCACGCTTCCACTGCGGCCAGACATATCACATTCGATATCAAAATTGTCGCAATTTAGTTCGCATCCTCATCGTGAACATTTCGTAGCCGCAAAACATGTTTTACGATATTTGAAGTCTCATAATTATTCCCTAATTTTTTACAATAAAAATGGTTTATCAAGTTCAAATTTTCAAATTTTGAAGTCTTTGAAATATGTATTTAACTAATCGATTTTACATTGAGAGGGTGTGTGTTAGAACCACTGTGCACGTAGAATACCATACACAATCTTTACAATGTAAATCAGCTGTGTGTGTCAGCATACATTTCATTCAATGTTCTTAACTTGCCACTCATCCATTCTCTATCTATTCATATAATAAATTGGTTGTTACTACTTGTACTTAATTCTTCACACGTGTTCTTACTTTAGCTCCATTCCCAACAGATATCCCTACGCCAATAGCTGCTATGTGATAGGCAAAAATGCATCACGAATAGGAATCGCAGATCTTGACTACTGCAAACGCTTTGGTGAAGAAGAGGAGGACACGAATGTTGAACATCAACTATACTCATGCCCACCTTTTGTGTTAGTAAGAGGCCATATTTAGGATTTTAATTTATTTGTAGATCTCGCAAACATTAATGGAGTTATACTGAATGAACTTAGTATTTGCGGATCACTAAGTAGTTTGCCGGCACTAACATACGTTTGTTTTTTTAGACACCCCTTAAATCAGTTATTCCAGGGTGGAATATGAGGACGGAATATGACGTCCCGCAATATTTCATCAGTACACGGTAGTGGAAGATGCTTCTACCTACCCTAAGCACACCAAACCCATCCTTACCTAACCTAACATAACATAACATAACCTATCCTACCATAACCTAGTCCAACCTAACCGAACATAGCCTAGCCTAACCTTACCTAACCTAACTTAATCTATCCTGACCTAACTTAACCGAACCTTACCTAACCATACCTAACCATACCTATCCTTACCTAACCTTACCTAACCTTACCTAACCTTACCTAACCTTACCTAACCTTACCTAACCTTACCTAACATTACCTAACCTTACCTAACCTTACCTACCTTACCTAACCTTACCTAACCTTACCTAACATTACCTAACCTTACCTAACCTTACCTAACCTTACCTAACCTTACCTAACCTTACCTAACCTTACCTAACCTTACCTAACCTTACCTAACCTTACCTAACCTTACCTAACCTTACCTAACCTTACCTAACCTTACCTAACCTTACCTAACCTTACCTAACCTTACCTAACCTTACCTAACCTTACCTAACCTTACCTAACCTTACCTAACCTTACCTAACCTTACCTAACCTTACCTAACCTTACCTAACCTTACCTAACCTTACCTAACCTTACCTAACCTTACCTAACCTTACCTAACCTTACCTAACCTTACCTAACCTTACCTAACCTTACCTAACCTTACCTAACCTTACCTAACCTTACCTAACCTTACCTAACCTTACCTAACCTTACCTAACCTTACCTAACCTTACCTAACCTTACCTAACCTTACCTAACCTTACCTAACCTTACCTAACCTTACCTAACCTTACCTAACCTTACCTAACCTTACCTAACCTTACCTAACCTTACCTAACCTTACCTAACCTTACCTAACCTTACCTAACCTTACCTAACCTTACCTAACCTTACCTAACCTTACCTAACCTTACCTAACCTAACCTTACCTAACCTTACCTAACCTTACCTAACCTTACCTAACCTTACCTAACCTTACCTAACC